>JAUMJJ010001182.1:0-49313 GCA_033556795.1 Tapera naevia | reverse complement strand
GGTCAGGGGGGGTCAAAGAGGTCACCTGGGGTCAAAGAGGTCACCTGGGGTCAAGGAGAGAGGATGGGGGAGGGGGGAGGGGGGAAGGGGGGGGGGGGAGAAGGTGGAGAGGGGGAGGTTTGGGAGGTCCTCGTGGACCAAGAGGGGTCAAGGGTGGAGCAAGAGGTGGAGAAGGTCAAGGGTGGAGACCCTGGAGGGTCTGGATGGACCAAGAGGGGTCAAGGATGGACCCAGAGAGGTCAAGGATGGACCAAGAGGTGGAGAACATCAAGGGTGGGGATCTTGGAGGTCCTGGATGGACTCAGAGAGGTCAAGGATGGACCCAGAGAGAGGTCAAAGGTGGACCAAGAGGTGGAGAACATCAAGGGTGGAGATCTTGGAGGCCCTGGATGGACAAAGAGAGGTCAAGGATGGACCCAGAGAGAGGTTCTTCATGGATGGAGAGGGGTCAAGGATGGACCAAGAGGTGGAGAAGGTCAAGGGATGGAGACCCTGAAGGTCCTGGATGGACTCAGAGAGGTCAAGGATGGACACAAAGAGGTCAAAGGTGGACCAAGAGGTGGAGAACGTCGAGGGTGGAGATCCTGGAGGTCCTGGATGGACACAGAGAGGTCAAGGATGGACACAAAGAGGTCAAAGGTGGACCAAGAGATGGAGAACATCAGGGATGGAGATCTTGGAGGTCCTGGATGGACTCAAAGAGGTCAAGGGTGGACCAAGAGGTGGAGACCATCAGGGATGGACCCAGAGAGAGGTCTTCAAGGACACAACGAGGTCCTTGTGGACATGGAGAGGGGTCAAGGTTGGACCAAGAGGTGGAGAAGGTCAAGGGTGGAGATCTTGGAGGTCCTGGATGGACAAAGAGAGGTCAAGGATGGACCCAGAGAGGTCAAGGCTGGACCAAGAGGTGGAGAACTTCGAGGATGGAGATCTTGGAGGTCCTGGATGGACTCAGAGAGGTCAAGGATGGACCAAGAGAGAGGTTCTTCATGGATGGAGAGGGGTCAAGGATGGACCAAGAGGTGGAGAAAATCAGGGATGGGGATCTTGGAGGGTCTGGATGGACACAAAGAGGTCAAAGGTGGACCAAGAGGTGAAGAACATCAAGGGTGGAGATCTTGGAGGTCCTGGATGGACACAGAGAGGTCAAGGATGGACCCAGGGAGAGGTCAAAGGTGGACCAAGAGGTGGAGAACATCAGGGATGGACCCAGAGAGAGGTCCTCAAGGACACAACGAGGTCCTTGTGGACATGGAGAGGGGTCAAGGGTGGACCAAGAGGTGGAGAAGGTCAAGGATGGAGATCCTGGAGGTCCTGGATGGACACAGAGAGGTCAAGGATGGACACAAAGAGGTCAAAGGTGGACAGGGAGGTGGAGACCATCAAGGATGGGGATCTTGGAGGCCCTGGATGGACTCAGAGAGAGGTTCTTCAAGGATGGAGAGGGGTCAGGGGTGGACCAAGAGGTGGAGAACATCAGGGATGGAGATCTTGGAGGCCCTGGATGGACACAGAGAGGTCAAAGGTGGACCAAGAGATGGAGAACATTGAGGATGGAGATTGTGGAGGTCCTGGATGGACACAGAGAGGTCAAGGGTGGACCAAGAGGTGGAGAACATCAAGGGTAGAGATCTTGGAGGTCCTGGATGGACTCAGAGAGGTCAAGGATGGAGCAAGAGGTGGAGAAGGTCAAGGATGAAGACCCTGGAGGTCCTGGATGGACACAGAGAGGTCAAGGATGGACACAGAGAGAGGTTCTTCATGGATGGAGAGGGGTCAAGGATGGACCAAGAGGTGGAGAAAATCAGGGATGGGGATCTTGGAGGCCCTGGATGGACAAAGAGAGGTCAAGGATGGACCCAGGGAGAGGTCCTCAAGGACACAACGAGGTCCTTGTGGACGTGGAGAGGGGTCAAGGTTGGACCAAGAGGTGGAGAAGGTCAAGGATGGAGACCCTGGAGGTCCTGGATGGACACAAAGAGGTCAAGGATGGACCAAGAGAGAGGTTCTTCATGGATGGAGAGAGGTCAAGGATGGACCAAGAGGTGGAGAAAATCAGGGATGGAGATCCTGGAGGTCCTGGATGGACAAAGAGAGGTCACAGATGGACACAGAGAGGTCAAAGGTGGACCAAGAGATGGAGAACATCGAGGATGGAGATCTTGGAGGCCCTGGATGGACTCAAAGAGGTCAAGGATGGACCCAGAGAGAGGTTCTTCATGGATGGAGAGGGGTCAAGGATGGACCAAGAGGTGGAGAAGGTCAAGGATGGGCATCCTGGAGGTCCTGGATGGACTCAGAGAGGTCAAAGGTGGACAAAGAGGTGGAGAACATCAGGGATGGACCCAGGGAGAGGTCCTCAAGGATGGAGAGGGGTCAAGGGTGGACCAAGAGGTGAAGAAGGTCAAGGATGGGGATCTTGGAGGTCCTGGATGGGCACAGAGGGGTCAAGGATGGACCAAGAGGTGGAGAAGGTCAAGGATGGAGACCCTGGAGGTCCTCGTGGAGACTTGGAGAGGTCAAGGATGGACCCAGAGAGAGGTTCTTCAAGGATGGAGAGAGGTCAAGTATGGACCAAGAGGTGGAGAACATCGAGGATGGAGACCCTGGAGGCCCTGGATGGACTCAGAGAGGTCAAAGGTGGACCAAGAGGTGGAGACCATCAGGGATGGACCCAGAGAGAGGTCCTCAAGGATGGAGAGGGGTCAAGGATGGACCAAGAGGTGGAGAACATCGAGGCTGGAGATCGTGGAGGTCCTGGATGGACACAAAGAGGTCACAGATGGACACAGAGAGGTCAAAGGTGGACTAAGAGATGGAGAACATCAGGGATGGAGATGGTGGAGGTCCTGGATGGACTCAGAGAGGTCAAGGATGGACCCAGAGAGAGGTTCTTCAAGGATGGAGAGGGGTCAGGGGTGGAGCAAGAGGTGGAGAACATCAGGGATGGACCCAGGGAGAGGTCCTCAAGGACACAACGAGGTCCTTGTGGACATGGAGAGGGGTCAAGGGTGGACCAAGAGGTGGAGAAGGTCAAGGATGGAGACCCTGGAGGTCCTGGATGGACTCAGAGAGGTCAAGGATGGAGCAAGAGGTGGAGAAGGTCAAGGATGGAGACCCTGGAGGTCCTGGATGGACTCAGAGAGGTCAAGGATGTACCCAGGGAGGTCAAAGGTGGACCAAGAGGTGGAGAAGGTCAAGGGTGGAGATCTTGGAGGTCCTGGATGGACAAAGAGAGGTCACAGATGGACACAGAGAGGTCAAAGGTGGACCAAGAGGTGGAGAACATCAGGGATGGAGATGGTGGAGGTCCTGGATGGACTCAGAGAGGTCAAGGATGGACCCAGAGAGAGGTTCTTCAAGGATGGAGAGGGGTCAGGGGTGGAGCAAGAGGTGGAGAACATCGAGGGTGGAGATTGTGGAGGTCCTGGATGGACACAGAGGGGTCAAGGATGGACACAAAGAGGTCAAGGCTGGACCAAGAGGTGGAGAACGTCGAGGGTGGAGATCTTGGAGGCCCTGGATGGACAAAGAGAGGTCAAGGATGGACCCAGAGAGAGGTTCTTCATGGATGGAGAGGGGTCAAGGATGGACCAAGAGGTGGAGAACATCAGGGATGGAGATGGTGGAGGTCCTGGATGGACCAAGAGGGGTCAAGGATGGGCACAAAGAGGTCAAGGATGGACCAAGAGGTGGAGAAGGTCAAGGGTGGAGATCCTGGAGGTCCTGGATGGACAAAGAGAGGTCAAGGATGGACAAAGAGAGAGGTCCTCAAGGATGGAGAGGGGTCAAGGATGGACCAAGAGGTGGAGAACATCGAGGATGGGGATCCTGGGGGTCCTGGATGGACACAAAGAGGTCAAAGGTGGACAAAGAGGTGGAGAACATCAGGGATGGAGATCCTGGAGGTCCTTGTGGACACTTGGAGAGGTCAAGGATGGACCCAGAGAGAGGTTCTTCAAGGATGGAGAGAGGTCAAGGATGGACCAAGAGGTGGAGAACATCAAGGGATGGGGATCCTGGAGGTCCTGGATGGACTCAGAGGGGTCAAGGATGGACACAAAGAGGTCAAGGATGGACCAAGAGGTGGAGAAGGTCAAGGGATGGAGATCCTGGAGGCCCTGGATGGACTCAGAGAGGTCAAGGATGGAGAGAGGGAGGTGGAGAACATCAGGGATGGACCCAGAGAGAGGTCAAGGGTGGAGCAAGAGGTGGAGAACATCAGGGATGGAGATCCTGGAGGTCCTGGATGGGCACAGAGAGGTCAAGGATGGACCCAGAGAGAGGTGGAGACCATCAGGGATGGACCCAGGGAGAGGTCCTCAAGGACACAACGAGGTCCTTGTGGACATGGAGAGGGGTCAAGGGTGGACCAAGAGGTGGAGAAGGTCAAGGATGGGGATCTTGGAGGTCCTGGATGGACACAGAGAGGTCAAGGATGGAACCATAGAGAGGTTCTTCAAGGATGGAGAGGGGTCAAGGATGGACCAAGAGGTGGAGAACATCGAGGATGGAGATGGTGGAGGTCCTGGATGGACACAGAGAGGTCAAGGATGGACCAAGAGGTGGAGAAGGTCAAGGGATGGAGACCCTGGAGGTCCTGGATGGACCAAGAGAGGTCAAGGATGGACACAAAGAGGTCAAGGATGGACCAAGAGGTGGAGAACATCGAGGATGGGGATCTTGGAGGCCCTGGATGGACTCAGAGAGGTCAAGGATGGAGAGAGGGAGGTGGAGACCATCAGGGATGGACCCAGAGAGAGGTCCTCAAGGATGGAGAGGGGTCAAGGATGGACCAAGAGGTGGAGAACATCAGGGATGGAGATCCTGGAGGTCCTTGTGGACACTTGGAGAGGTCAAGGATGGACCCAGAGAGAGGTTCTTCAAGGATGGAGAGGGGTCAAGGATGGACCAAGAGGTGGAGAACATCGAGGGTGGAGATTGTAGAGGTCCTGGATGGACTCAGAGAGGTCAAGGATGGACCCAGAGAGAGGTTCTTCATGGATGGAGAGGGGTCAAGGATGGACCAAGAGGTGGAGAACATCAGGGATTGAGATCTTGGAGGTCCTTGTGGACACTTGGAGAGGTCAAGGATGGACAAAGAGAGAGGTTCTTCATGGATGGAGAGAGGTCAGGGGTGGAGCAAGAGGTGGAGAACATCAGGGATGGAGATTGTGGAGGTCCTGGATGGACTCAGAGAGGACAAGGATGGACCCAGAGAGAGGTTCTTCATGGATGGAGAGGGGTCAAGGATGGACCAAGAGGTGGAGAAGGTCAAGGATGGGGATCCTGGAGGTCCTGGATGGACTCAGAGAGGTCAAGGATGGACACAAAGAGGTGGAGACCATCGAGGATGGAGATCCTGGAGGTTCTCGTGGAGACTTGGAGAGGTCAAGGATGGAGAGAGAGAGGTCAAGGCTGGACCAAGAGGTGGAGAACATCAGGGATGGAGATCTTGGAGGTCCTGGATGGACTCAGAGAGGTCAAGGATGGACCCAGGGAGGTCAAAGGTGGACCAAGAGGTGGAGAACATTGAGGATGGAGATGGTGGAGGTCCTGGATGGACCAAGAGAGGTCACAGATGGACACAAAGAGGTCAAAGGTGGACCAAGAGATGGAGAACATCAGGGATGGAGATCCTGGAGGCCCTGGATGGACTCAGAGAGGTCAAGGATGGACCCAGAGAGAGGTTCTTCAAGGATGGAGAGGGGTCAGGGGTGGACCAAGAGGTGGAGAACATTGAGGATGGGGATCCTGGAGGTCCTGGATGGACACAGAGAGGTCAAGGATGGACCCAGGGAGAGGTCCTCAAGGATGGAGAGAGGTCAAGGGTGGACCAAGAGGTGGAGAACATCAGGGATGGAGATCCTGGAGGTCCTCGTGGAGACTTGGAGAGGTCAAGGGTGGACCAAGAGGTGGAGAACATCAAGGGTGGAGATCGTGGAGGCCCTGGATGGACTCAGAGAGGTCAAGGATGGAGAGAGGGAGGTGGAGAACATCAGGGATGGACCCAGAGAGAGGTCCTCAAGGACACAACGAGGTCCTTGTGGACATGGAGAGGGGTCAAGGGTGGACCAAGAGGTGGAGAAGGTCAAGGATGGAGACCCTGGAGGTCCTGGATGGACTCAGAGAGGTCAAGGATGGACCCAGGGAGAGGTCAAAGGTGGACCAAGAGGTGGAGAACATCAAGGATGGAGATCTTGGAGGTCCTGGATGGACCAAGAGAGGTCACAGATGGACACAAAGAGGTCAAGGATGGACCAAGAGGTGGAGAACATCAGGGATGGAGATGGTGGAGGTCCTGGATGGACTCAGAGAGGTCAAGGATGGACCCAGAGAGAGGTTCTTCAAGGATGGAGAGGGGTCAGGGGTGGAGCAAGAGGTGGAGAACATCAAGGATGGGGATCTTGGAGGTCCTGGATGGACACAAAGAGGTCAAGGATGGAGAGAGGGAGGTGGAGACCATCAGGGATGGACCCAGAGAGAGGTCCTCAAGGACACAACGAGGTCCTTGTGGACATGGAGAGGGGTCAAGGGTGGACCAAGAGGTGGAGAAGGTCAAGGATGGGGATCTTGGAGGTCCTGGATGGACCAAGAGAGGTCAAGGATGGACCCAGAGAGAGGTTCTTCGTGGATGGAGAGGGGTCAAGGATGGACCAAGAGGTGGAGAACATCAGGGATGGAGATCCTGGAGGTCCTCGTGGAGACTTGGAGAGGTCAAGGCTGGACCAAGAGGTGGAGAACATCAAGGGTGGAGATCGTGGAGGCCCTGGATGGACTCAGAGAGGTCAAGGATGGAGAGAGGGAGGTGGAGAACATCAGGGATGGACCCAGAGAGAGGTCCTCAAGGACACAACGAGGTCCTTGTGGACATGGAGAGGGGTCAAGGGTGGACCAAGAGGTGGAGAAGGTCAAGGATGGAGACCCTGGAGGTCCTGGATGGACTCAGAGAGGTCAAGGATGGACACAAAGAGGTCAAAGGTGGACAGGGAGGTGGAGACCATCAAGGATGGGGATCTTGGAGGCCCTGGATGGATTCAGAGAGGTCAAGGATGGACCAAGAGGTGGAGACCATCAGGGATGGAGATCCTGGAGGCCCTGGATGGACACAAAGAGGTCAAGGATGGACCCAGGGAGAGGTCAAAGGTGGACCAAGAGGTGGAGAACATCAGGGATGGGGATCTTGGAGGTCCTGGATGGACAAAGAGAGGTCAAGGATGGACACAAAGAGAGGTTCTTCAAGGATGGAGAGAGGTCAGGGGTGGAGCAAGAGGTGGAGAACATCAGGGATGGAGATCCTGGAGGTCCTGGATGGACACAGAGAGGTCAAGGATGGACCAAGAGGTGGAGAAGGTCAAGGATGGAGACCCTGGAGATCCTGGATGGACTCAGAGGGGTCAAGGATGGACACAAAGAGGTCAAGGATGGACCAAGAGGTGGAGAACATCAAGGGTGGAGATCATGGAGGTCCTGGATGGACTCAGAGGGGTCAAGGATGGACGCAAAGAGGTCAAGGATGGACCAAGAGGTGGAGAACATCAGGGATGGACCCAGAGAGAGGTCTTCAAGGACACTACGAGGTCCTTGTGGACGTGGAGAGGGGTCAAGGTTGGACCAAGAGGTGGAGAAGGTCAAGGATGGGGATCTTGGAGGTCCTGGATGGACTCAAAGAGGTCAAGGATGGACCCAGAGAGAGGTTCTTCAAGGATGGAGAGGGGTCAAGGGTGGACCAAGAGGTGGAGAACATCAGGGATGGGGATCCTGGAGGCCCTGGATGGACTCAGAGAGGTCAAGGATGGAGCAAGAGGTGGAGAAGGTCAAGGGATGGAGACCCTGGAGGTCCTGGATGGACCAAGAGAGGTCACAGATGGACACAGAGAGGTCAAAGTTGGACCAAGAGATGGAGAACATCGAGGATGGAGATCCTGGAGGCCCTGGATGGACTCAAAGAGGTCAAGGATGGACCCAGAGAGAGGTTCTTCAAGGATGGAGAGGGGTCAGGGGTGGAGCAAGAGGTGGAGAACATCAGGGATGGAGATCCTGGAGGTCCTGGATGGACACAGAGGGGTCAAGGATGGACCAAGAGGTGGAGAACGTCGAGGGTGGAGATCCTGGAGGTCCTGGATGGACCAAGAGAGGTCAAGGATGGACACAAAGAGGTCAAGGATGGACCAAGAGGTGGAGAACATCGAGGATGGGGATCTTGGAGGCCCTGGATGGACACAGAGAGGTCAAGGATGGACCAAGAGGTGGAGAAGGTCAAGGATGGAGACCCTGGAGGTCCTGGATGGACCAAGAGAGGTCAAGGATGGACACAAAGAGGTCAAAGGTGGACCAAGAGGTGGAGACCATCAAGGATGGAGATCCTGGAGGCCCTGGATGGACTCAAAGAGGTCAAGGCTGGACCAAGAGGTGGAGCCCATCAAGGTTCTCCCCAGGGATGACCACCTGGGACCTCCCCCCCCCTTCCCCCTCCCCTTGGTCCCCCCCAAGGTCCCCAACTCACGGCGCCCTCCGAGGAGGCCCCGAGGAGGCCCCGCGGCCTCGCCCCGGCGACAGGAACCCTCGTAGACCTTCGGGACCTCCTGGAGGACCTCCTGGAGGACCTCCCTCGAGGAGGCCTCGGGGAGCTCCTTCGAGGAGGTGGTGGTGGAGGTGGTGGTGGAGGTGGTGGTGGAGGCCACCGGGTGGAGGTCGCCGCAGAGGCCGCGGGTGAAGGGCCGGGAGGAGGAGGCCACGGTGAGGGCCACCAGGAGCTCCGGGCCCACCAGGAGGCGGAGGCCGAAGGAGGTCTGGAGGACCAAGGAGGTGACGGGGGGACCTTCTCGGGAGGTTCCGGGACCTTCTCTGGTGGTGGAACCTTCTCTGAGGGTTCCGGGACCTTCTCTGAGGGTTCCAGGAGCTTCTCTGGAGGTTCTGGGACCTTCTCTGGAGGTTCCAGGAGCTTCTCTGAGGGTTCCAGGAGCTTCTCTGGAGGTTCTGGGATCATCTCTGGAGGTTCCGGGACCTTCTCTGGTGCTGGAACCTTCTCTGAGGGTTCTGGGAGCTTCTCTGGAGGTTCTGGGATCATCTCTGGAGGTTCCAGGAGCTTCTCTGGAGGTTCTGGGACCTTCTCTGAGGGTTCCAGGAGCTTCTCTGGAGGTTCCAGGACCTTCTCTGGAGGTTCTGGGATCATCTCTGGAGGTTCCAGGACCTTCTCTGGTGGTGGAACCTTCTCTGAGGGTTCCAGGAGCTTCTCTGAGGGTTCCAGGAGCTTCTCTGAGGGTTCTAGGACCTTCTCTGGAGGTTCCAGGACCTTCTTTGGTGGTGGAACCTTCTCTGAGGGTTCCAGGACCTTCTCTGGAGGTTCCAGGAGCTTCTCTGGAGGTTCTGGGACCTTCTCTGAGGGTTCCAGGAGCTTCTCTGGAGGTTCCAGGACCTTCTCTGAGGGTTCCAGGACTTTCTCTGAGGGTTCCAGGACCTTCTCTGGAGGTTCCAGGACCTTCTCTGGAGGTTCTGGGATCATCTCTGGAGGTTCCAGGACCTTCTCTGGTGGTGGAACCTTCTCTGAGGGTTCTGGGAGCTTCTCTGGAGGTTCTGGGACCTTCTCTGAGGGTTCCAGGAGCTTCTCTGGAGGTTCCAGGACCTTCTTTGGAGGTTCCAGGACCTTCTCTGAGGGTTCCAGGACCTTCTCTGGTGGTGGAACCTTCTCTGAGGGTTCTGGGAGCTTCTCTGAGGGTTCCAGGAGCTTCTCTGGAGGTTCTGGGAGCTTCTCTGGAGGTTCCAGGACCTTCTCTGGAGGTTCCAGGACCTTCTCTGAGGGTTCCAGGACCTTCTCTGGTGGTGGAACCTTCTCTGAGGGTTCCGGGACTTTCTCTGAGGGTTCCAGGAGCTTCTCTGGAGGTTCTGGGACCTTCTTTGGAGGTTCCAGGACCTTCTCTGGAGGTTCCAGGACCTTCTCTGAGGGTTCTGGGATCATCTCTGGAGGCTCCGGGACCTTCTCTGGTGGTGGAACCTTCTCTGAGGGTTCCAGGACCTTCTCTGAGGGTTCTGGGATCATCTCTGGAGGTTCTGGGACCTTCTTTGGAGGTTCCAGGAGCTTCTCTGAGGGTTCTGGGATCATCTCTGGAGGTTCCAGGACCTTCTCTGGTGCTGGAACCTTCTCTGAGGGTTCCAGGACCTTCTCTGAGGGTTCTGGGATCATCTCTGGAGGTTCCAGGACCTTCTTTGGTGGTGGAACCTTCTCTGAGGGTTCCAGGACCTTCTCTGGAGGTTCCAGGAGCTTCTCTGGAGGTTCTGGGATCATCTCTGGAGGTTCCAGGACCTTCTCTGGTGGTGGAACCTTCTCTGAGGGTTCCGGGAGCTTCTCTGGAGGTTCTGGGACCTTCTTTGGAGGTTCCAGGGCCTTCTCTGAGGGTTCTGGGATCATCTCTGGAGGTTCTGGGACCTTCTTTGGTGGTGGAACCTTCTCTGGAGGTTCCAGGAACTTCTTGGAGGGTTCTGGAATCTTCTCTGGAGGTTTTAGGACCTTCTCTGAGGGTTCCAGGACCTTCTCTGGAGGCTCTGGGGGTGGTGGGACCTTCTCTGGTGACGCAGAGCCAGCGCCCGCAGAAGGGCAGCGGCACCGCCACCCCGGCCACCTGGGGGGGGGGAGGAGACGATGGGCTTGGTGGGACCCGGCCTTGGGGCTTCTCCACCCAACCTTCTCCACCCAACCTTCTCCAACCTTCTCCAACCTTCTCCAACCTTCTCCACCCAACCTTCTCCAACCTTCTCCAACCTTCTCCACCCAACCTTCTCCAACCTTCTCCAACCTTCTCCACCCAACCTTCTCCAACCTTCTCCACCCAACCTTCTCCACCCAACCTTCTCCAACCTTCTCCAACCTTCTCCACCCAACCTTCTCCAACCTTCTCCAACCTTCTCCAACCTTCTCCACCCAACCTCTTCCAACCAACCTCTTCCATTGACCCAACCTTCTCCAACCTTCTCCAACCTTCTCCACCCATCCATGTCCTTCTCCACCCAACCTCTTCCAACCAACCTCTTCCATTGACCCAACCTTCTCCAACCTTCTCCACTCAACCTCTTCCATCCAACCTTCTCCACCTTCTCCCTCTCTCCACGACCTCTTCCACCCAACCTCTTCCAACCAACCTTCTCCACCCAACCTCTTCCATTGACCCAACCTTCTCCAACCTTCTCCACCCATCCATGTCCTTCTCCACCCAACCTTCTCCAACCTTCTCCAACCTTCTCCACCCAACCTCTTCCACCCAACCTCTTCCATTCACCCAACCTTCTCCATGTCCTTCTTCCCCCAACCTTCTCCCCCCAACCTCTTCCATTGACCCAACCTTCTCCAACCTTCTCCACTCATCCTCTTCCATCCAACCTTCTCCACCTTCTCCCTCTCTCCATGACCTCTTCCACCCAACCTCTTCCAACCAACATCTTCAACCTCCTCCACCCTTCTCCACCCTTCTCCAACCTCCCGTGTCCTCCTCATCCAACCTTCTCCATCTCTCCACGACCTTCTCCTTCCAAGTCCTCCACCCTCCTCCATCCTCCTCCAACCTCCTCCCTCCTCCTCCAACCTCCTCCACCCTTCTCCCTCCTCCTCCATCCTCCCATGTCCTCCTCATCCATCCAACCTTCTCCATCACTCCATGACCTTCTCCCTCCAAGTCCTCCAACCTCCTCCAACCTCCTCCAACCTCCTCCAACCTCCTCCATCCTCCTCCAACCTCCTCCCTCCTCCTCCAACCTTCTCCAACCTTCTCCAACCTTCTCCAACCTCCTCCATCCTCTTCCATCCTCCTCCAACCTCCTCCACCCTCCTCCAACCTCCTCCATCCTCCTCCACCCTTCTCCAACCTTCTCCACTCTTTTCCATCCTCCCGTGTCCTCCTCATCCAACCTTCTCCATCTCTCCATGACCTTCTCCCTCCAAGTCCTTCAACTTCCTCCAACCTCCTCCCTTCTTCTCCATCCTCCTCCATCCTCCTCCATCCTCCTCCTCCAACCTCCTCCACCCTTCTCCCTCCTCCTCCATCCTCCCATGTCCTCCTCATCCATCCAACCTTCTCCATCACTCCATGACCTTCTCCCTCCAAGTCCTCCAACCTCCTCCAACCTCCTCCAACCTCCTCCAACCTCCTCCATCCTCCTCCAACCTCCTCCCTCCTCCTCCAACCTTCTCCAACCTTCTCCAACCTTCTCCAACCTCCTCCATCCTCTTCCATCCTCCTCCAACCTCCTCCACCCTCCTCCAACCTCCTCCATCCTCCTCCACCCTTCTCCAACCTTCTCCACCCTTCTCCATCCTCCCGTGTCCTCCTCATCCATCCAACCTTCTCCATCTCTCCATGACCTTCTCCCTCCAAGTCCTTCAACTTCCTCCAACCTCCTCCCTTCTTCTCCATCCTCCTCCATCCTCCTCCTCCAACCTCCTCCACCCTTCTCCAACCTCCTCCATCCTCCCGTGTCCTCCTCATCCACCCAACCTTCTCCATCTCTCCATGACCTTCTCCCTCCATCCTCCTCCATCCTCCTCCATCCTTCTCCTTCCTCCTCCATCCTCCTCCATCCTCCTCCAACCTCCTCCATCCTCCTCCATCCTCCTCCATCCTCCTCCAACCTCCTCCACCCTCCTCCAACCTCCTCCATCCTCCTCCACCCTTCTCCAACCTTCTCCACCCTTCTCCATCCTCCCGTGTCCTCCTCATCCAACCTTCTCCATCTCTCCATGACCTTCTGCCTCCAAGTCCTCCCTCCTCCTTCCAAGTCCTCCATCCTCCTCCAACCTCCTCCAACCTCCTCCATCCTCCTCCAACCTCCTCCAACCTCCTCCAACCTCCTCCATCCTCCCGTGTCCTCCTCATCCACCCAACCTTCTCCATCTCTCCATGACCTTCTCCTTCCAAGTCCTCCATCCTCCTCCAACCTCCTCCATCCTCCTCCAACCTTCTCCATCCTCCTCCAACCTTCTCCATCCTCCTCCATCCTCCTCCTCCACCCTTCTCCACCCTTCTCCACCCTTCCCCATCCTCCCGTGTCCTCCTCATCCACCCAACCTCCTCCACCTCTCCACGACCTCCTCCCTCCAAGTCCTCCACGACCTCCTCCTCCTCCACCCTCCTCCTCCTCCTCCCCCCCCCACCCCTCCCCATGACCTTCTCCTCCTCACCTCCACCCCCCCGGCCCTCAGGACCACCTTCTCCTCTCCCACCGTCACCATCACCGTCCTCCACCTCCTCCTGGGCCTCCCTTCGCTCCTCCTCCTCCACCCATCGCTGACCACCACCCTGAAGCCGGGGTTGTCCCCTCCGTCACCCGGACTCTCGGCCACCACGAAGGAGCTCTTGGTCCCCACGGTCACCGCGGCGCCGCCGAAGTTCAGGAAGTGCCCGGAACCCAGGGACCGGCAGGTGATGGGATCACCTGGGACTTCCTGGACCACCTGGACCACCTGGGCCACCGGGGAGACCTGGGCCACCGGGCACTCCTTGGTGGCCCCACGGGTGGGGACGCAACCTTCTCGGCAGCCGTTGGGACAGGCGGGGGCGCAGAGGGTGTAGGAGGTGCCCTCGGGGCAGGCGGCAGCTGAGGGGAGGAGAAGGTGGTGGACACGGTGGTGACAACCTGCCCGGGTGGGAAGGTCCCACCCCAAGGTCTCCAGGTGACACCCCAAGATCTCCAGATCCCACCCCAAGATCTCCAGGTCCCACCTCAAGACCTCCAGGTCCCATCTCAGGGTCTCCAGGTCCCACCCTTGGTGTCCAGGACCCACCCCAAGATCTCCAGGTCCCACCCTTGGTGTCCAGGACCCACCCCAAGATCTCCAGGTCCCACCTCAGGTGCTCCAGGACCCACCCCAAGATCTCCAGGTCCCATCTCAGGGTCTCCAGGTCCCACCCCAAGATCTCCAGGTGACACCCCAAGATCTCCAGGTCCCACCCCAAGATCTCCAGGTCCCACCCCAAGATCTCCAGGTCCCACCCTTGGTCTCCAGGTCCCACCTCAAGACCTCCAGGTCCCATCTCACGGTCTCCAGGTCCCACCCCAAGATCTCCAGGTGACACCCCAAGATCTCCAGGTCCCACCCCAAGATCTCCAGGTCCCACCCTTGGTCTCCAGGTCCCACCTCAAGACCTCCAGGTCCCATCTCACGGTCTCCAGGTCCCACCCCAAGATCTCCAGGTGACACCCCAAGATCTCCAGGTCCCACCCTTGGTCTCCAGGTCCCACCCCAAGATCTCCAGGTCCCATCTCAGGGTCTCCAGGTAACACCCCAGGGTCTCCTGGTGACACCCCAACATCTCCAGGTCCCAACCTTGGTCTCCAGGACCCACCCTTGGTCTCCAAGTCCCACCCTTGGTCTCCAGGTCCCATCCTTGGTCTCCAGGTCCCACCTCAAGACCTCCAGGTCCCATCTCAGGGTCTCCAGGTCCCACCCCAAGATCTCCAGGTGACACCCCAACATCTCCAGGTCCCAACCTTGGTCTCCAGGACCCACCCTTGGTGTCCAGGTCCCACCCCAACATCTCCAGGTCCCACCCTTGGTCTCCAGGTCCCATCCCAGGATCTCCAGGTCCCACCCCAAGATCTCCAGGTCCCACCTCAGGTGCTCCAGGTCCCCTGATCCCACCCCAAGATCTCCAGATCCCACCCCAAGATCTCCAGGTCCCACCCTTGGTCTCCAGGTCCCATCCCAGGGTCTCCAGGTCCCACTCCAGGATCTCCAAGTCCAGGTGAAGAAGATTGGGGGGAGGAAGTTGGATGGAGAAGGTTGGATGAAGGAGGATGGATGAAGGTTGGGTGGAGAAGGTTGGAGATGGATGGAGGAGGATGAATGGAAGAGGTTGGACGGAAGAGGTCGGATGGAGAAGGTTGGATGGAGAAGGTTGGTTGGAGAAGGTTGGATGGAAGAGCTTGGATGGAGAAGGATGGATGAAAAGGTTGGGTGGAGAAGGTTGGGTGGAGGAGATTGGGTGGAGAAGGATGGAGAAGGTCAGGAGAAGGTTGGAGAAGGTTGGATGGAGGAGGTTGGATGAAGGTTGGAGAAGGTTGGAAAAGGTTGGAGAAGGTTGGAGAAGGTTGGAGAAGGTTGGATGGAGGAGGTTGGATGAAGATTGGGTGGAGAAGGATGGAGAAGGTTGGATGAAGTTAGGATGGAGAAGGTTGGAGAAGGATGGAGAAGGATGGAGAAGGTCGGATGAAGGTCAGATGAAGGTTGGGTGGAGAAGGTTGGGTGGAGGAGGTTGGGTGGAGAATGATGGATGAAGAAGGTTGGAGAAGGTCAGATGAAGGTTGGAGAAGGTCAGGAGAAGGATGGAGAAGGTTGGAGAAGGTCGGATGAAGGTTGGAGAATGTTGGAGAAGGTTGGGTGGAGGAGGTTGGATGGAGAACAATGGATGAAGAAGGTCAGATGAAGGTTGGGTGGAGAAGGTTGGAGAAGGTCAGGAGAAGGTCATGAGAAGGTTGGATGAAGGTTGGAGAAGGTTGGATGGAGGAGGTTGGATGGAGAAGGTTGAAGAAGGTTGGAGAAGGTTGGGGAAGGTTGGAGAAGGTTGGATGAAGGTTGGAGGAGGTTGGATGGAGAAGGTTGGAGAAGGTTGGAGAAGGTTGGATGGAGGAGGTTGGAGGAGGTTGGGTGGAGAAGGTTGGAGAAGGTCGGATGAAGGTTGGAGAAGGTTGGAGAAGGTTGGGGAAGGTTGGGGAAGGTTGGATGGAGAACAATGGATGAAGAAGGTCAGATGAAGGTTGGGTGGAGAAGGTTGGAGAAGGTTGGATGGAGGAGGTTGGACGAAGATTGGGTGGAGAAGGTTGGAGAAGGTTGGAGAAGGTTGGAGAAGGTCGGATGAAGGTTGGGTGGAGAAGATTGGAGAAGGTCAGGAGAAGGTCGGATGAAGGTTGGAGATGGTTGGAGAAGGTTGGATGGAGGAGGTTGGGTGGAGAAGAATGGATGGAGAAGGTTGGAGAAGGTTGGGGAAGGTTGGGGAAGGTTGGATGGAGGAGGTTGGGTGGAGAATGATGGATGAAGAAGGTCAGATGAAGGTTGGTTGGAGAAGGTTGGAGAAGGTTGGATGGAGGAGGTTTGGTGGAGAAGGTTGGATGGAGAAGGTTGGAGAAGGTCAGGAGAAGGTTGGGTGGAGAAGGATGGATAAGGTTGGAGAAGGTTGGAGAAGGATGGAGAAGGTTGGATGGAGGAGGTTGGACGAAGATTGGGTGGAGAAGGTTGGAGAAGGTCAGATGAAGGTTGGAGAAGGTTGGGTGGAGAAGGATGGAGGAGGTTGGATGAAGGTTGGGGAAGGTTGGAGAAGGTTGGAGAAGGTTGGAGAAGGTTGGAGGAGGATGGAGGAGGATGGAGGAGGTTGGGGAAGGTTGGATGGAGGAGGTTGGATGAAGATTGGGTGGAGAAGGTTGGAGAAGGTTGGAGAAGGTCAGATGAAGGTCAGGAGAAGGTTGGATGGAGGAGGTTGGGTGGAGAAGGTTGGAGAAGGTTGGAGAAGGTTGGATGGAGGAGGTTGGACGAAGATTGGGTGGAGAAGGTTGGAGAAGGTTGGATGGAGAAGGTCGTAGAAGGTCGTAGAAGGTTGGAGAAGGTTGGAGAAGGTTGGAGAAGGTCAGATGAAGGTTGGATGGAGAAGTGTGGAGAAGGTTGGAGAAGGTTGGAGAAGGTTGGAGAAGGTTGGGTGGAGAAGTTTGGAGAAGGTTGGAGAAGGTTGGATGGAGGAGGTTGGAGAAGGTCAGGAGAAGGTTGGGTGGAGAAGGATGGATAAGGTTGGAGAAGGTTGGAGAAGGATGGAGAAGGATGGAGAAGGTTGGATGGAGGAGGTTGGACGAAGATTGGGTGGAGAAGGTTGGAGAAGGTCGGATGAAGGTTGGAGAAGGTTGGAGAAGGTTGGGGAAGGTTGGGGAAGGTTGGATGGAGAAGGATGGAGGAGGTTGGAGAAGGTCGGATGAAGATTGGAGAAGGTTGGATGGAGGAGGTTGGATGGAGAAGGTTGGGGAAGGTTGGAGAAGGATGGAGAAGGTTGGATGGAGGAGGTTGGACGAAGATTGGGTGGAGAAGGTTGGAGAAGGTTGGGGAAGGTTGGAGAAGGTTGGGTGGAGAAGGATGGAGAAGGTCAGGAGAAGGTTGGAGAAGGTTGGAGAAGGTTGGAGAAGGATGGATGGAGAAGGATGGAGAAGGTTGGGGAAGGTTGGGTGGAGAAGGATGGAGAAGGTTGGGGAAGGTTGGGGAAGGTTGGATGGAGGAGGTTGGACGAAGATTGGGTGGAGAAGGTTGGAGAAGGTTGGAGAAGGTTGGGTGGAGGAGGTTGGAGAAGGTTGGGGAAGGTTGGGTGGAGAAGGATGGAGGAGGTTGGAGAAGGTCGGATGAAGATTGGAGAAGGTTGGATGGAGGAGGTTGGATGGAGAAGGTCAGGAGAAGGTCGGAGAAGGTTGGAGAAGGTTGGGTGGAGAAGGTTGGAGAAGGTTGGGTGGAGAAGGTTGGAGAAGGTCAGGAGAAGGTTGGAGAAGGTTGGAGAAGGTCAGAGAAGGTCAGGAGAAGGTCGGAGAAGGTCAGGAGAAGGTCGGGCGCCGCAGGTCGTCCCGAGGCCTCGGTGGGACTCACGGCAGAAGCTGTGGGAGCGCCACTCCAGGAGGTGCCCCCCGGCCTCCTGGCAGGCCCTGCCGTAGGCGCCCAGGACGCGGCAGACGCCGCCGCGGCGGCAGCGCTCGGAGACGCAGTCGCGGTAGAAGGTCTCGGGGCGGACGGCGCCGCGGCACAACCGGAAGGGTCCGGTCCGGCTCAGGAGCATCCGGCACCCCTGGTGGGCCTCCTCCTCCTCCTCCTCCTCCTTGGCTTGGGAGGTCCAGGGACACGGTGGCACCTCCGGGCACGTCGGGTCCAGGCGCCACGCGGCGTCGCGGTGGGCGTCACCGGGGAGGTCCCTATGGAGGCCACCGGGGAGGTCCTTCCGGAAGCGACCGCCAAGGTCTTCATGGAGACCACCAGGGACGTCATTATGGAGGCCACCAGAGATGTTGCTATGGAGGCCACCAGAGATGTTGCTATGGAGGCCACCAGGGTGGTCCTTATGGAGGCCACCGGGGAGGTCCTTCCGGAAGCGACCGCCAATGTCTTCATGGAGACCACCAGGGCCATCGTTCTGGAGGCCACCGGAGACGTCATTATGGAAGCCACCAGAGATGTTGCTATGGAGGTCACCAGGGAGGTCCTTATGGAGGCCACTGGGGAGATCCTTCTGGAAGCGACCACCAAGGTCTTCATGGGGGCCACCGGAGAGGTCGTTCTGGAAGCCACCAGAGATGTTGCTATGGAGGCCACCGGGGAGGTCCTCATGGAGGCCACCAGAGATGTCCTTGTGGAGGCCACCAGGGAGGTCATTCTGGAGGCCACCAGGGCCAACCTTCTGGAGGCCACCGGGGAGATCCTTCCGGAAACGACCGGGGATGTCCTTATGGAGGCCACCAAGGAGGTCCTTCCGGAAGCCACCAGAGATGTCCTCATGGAGGCCATCGGGGAGATCCTTCCGGAAGCCACCAGAGATGTCCTCATGGAGGCCACCGGGGAGATCTTTCCGGAAGGCACCGGAGTTGTCCTCGTGGAGGCCCCCAGGGAGGTCCTTCCGGAAGCCAACAGAGATGTCCTCATGGAGGCCATCGGGGAGATCCTTCCGGAAGCCACCGGAGTTGTCCTCATGGAGGCCATCGGGGAGATCCTTCCGGAAGCCACCGGAGTTGTCCTCATGGAGGCCATCGGGGAGATCCTTCCGGAAGCGACCGGAGGTGTCATTCTGGAGGCCACCAGGGAGGTCCTTCCGGAAGCCACCAGAGATGTCCTCGTGGAGGCCACCGGGGAGGTCATTCTGGAGGCCACCAGGGCCAACCTTCTGGAGGCCACCAGGGAGATCCTTCCGGAAGGCACCGGAAGTGTCCTGGTGGAGGCCCCCGGGGAGGTCGTTGCGGGGGTCGCCGTCGCCGTCGCCGCAGAGGCCGCAGAAGGGGCGGGCGGAGGCCCCCGGCACGCGGAGGCCGAGGAGGCCGTGGCGGCCATCGAAGGTCACGAGGAGCCCGGTGGGCGTGGCCAAAGCCACCTCCCAGCCCTGCGCCCAGAGGGCGACCCCCGAGGAGACCCCGACCAGGGGCAACTGCACCGGGACCCCGGCCACCTGCGGGGGGGGCAGAGGGGCAAGAGGGGTCAGGGGGGGGCAAGAGGGGCAAGAGGGGTCAGGGGGGGGGCAAGAGGGGTCAGGGGGGGGCAAGAGGGGTCGGGGGGGGCAATGGGGCAAGAGGGGTCAGGGGGGGGGCAAGAGGGGCAAGAGGGGTCAGGGGGGGGCAATGGGGCAAGAGGGGTCGGGGGGGGCAAGAGGGGTCGGGGGGGGCAAGAGGGGTCAGGGGGGGGCAATGGGGCAAGAGGGGGCGGGGGGGCAATTGGGCAAGAGGGGGCAGGGGGGGGCAAGAGGGGTCAGGGGGGGGCGAGGGGGCAGAGGGGGGGCAATGGGGCAAGAGGGGTCGGGGGGGGCAATGGGGCAAGAGGGGGGGCAATGGGGCAAGAGGGGGCAGAGGAGGGGCAGAGGGGCAAGAGGGGGCAGAAGGGGGGGCAAGAGGGGGCAGGGGGGGGGAGAAAGGGGTCAGGGGGGGACAATGGGGTAAGAGGGGAGTGCAGGGGGGGCAATGGGGCAAGAGGGGGCAGAGGGGGGGCAAGAGGGGGCGGGGGGGGCAAGAGGGGGGGGCAATGGGGTAAGAGGGGGGGCAATGGGGCAAGAGGGGGAAGAGGGGGGACAATGGGGCAAGAGGGGGTCGGGGGGGGCAAGAGGGGTCGGGGGGGGCAATGGGGCAAGAGGGGGGGCAATGGGGCAAGAGGGGGCAGAGGGGGGGCAAGAGGGGTCGGGGGGGCAAGAGGGGTCGGGGGGGGCAATGGGGGGCAGGGGGGGCAATGGGGCAAGAGGGGGGGCAATGGGGCAAGAGGGGGCGGGGGGGGCAAGAGGGGGCGGGGGGGCAATGGGGGAAGAGGGGGGGCAATGGGGCAAGAGGAGGCGGGGGGGGCAAGAGGGGGGGCAATGGGGCAAGAGGGGGGGAAATGGGGCAAGAGGGGTCAGGGGGGGCAATGGGGCAAGAGGGGGGGCAATGGGGCAAGAGGGGTCAGGGGGGGCAAGAGGGGGCAGGGGGGGCAGAGGGGGGGCAAAAGGGGTCAGGGGGGGCAATGGGGCAAGAGGGGGCAGAGGGGGGGCAAAAGGGGCAAGAGGGGGGGCAATGGGGCAAGAGGGGGCAGAGGAGGGGCAGCGGGGAAAGAGGGGGCAGAGGGGGGGCAAAAGGGGCAAGAGGGGGCAGTGGGGGGGCAAGAGGGGTCGGGGGGGGGCAATGGGGCAAGAGGGGGCAGAGGGGGGGCAGCGGGGAAAGAGGGGTCAGAGGGGGGGCAAAAGGGGCAAGAGGGGGGGCAATGGGGTAAGAGGGGGGGCAAAAGGGGTCAGGGGGGGCAGTGGGGGGGCAAAAGGGGCAAGAGGGGGCAATGGGAGGGGCAACGGGGCAAGAGGGGGTAAGCGGGGGGAAGGGGGTAAAAAGGGGGGGAAGAGGGGCAAAAATGGGGCAAAAAAGGGGGGGAATGGGGTAAAAGAGGGGAAGTGGGAGGAAATGGGGTAAAAATGGGGCAAATTGGTCAAAAAGAGAGGAAATGGGTCAAAATGAGGGGAAACGGGGCGGAAACGGGGAGGAAATGGGGAGGAAATGGGGAGGAAATGGGGAGGAAATGGGTCAGGAAGGGGAAACAGAGGGGAAATGGGGTGGAAATGAACAGGAAATGGGGTGGAAATGGGTCAGGAAGGGGAAACTGAGAGGAAATGAGGTGGAAATGGGTCAGGAAGGGGGAAACAGAGGGGAAATGGGGTGGAAATGAACAGGAAATGGGGTGGAAATGAGGTGGAAATGAGTCAGGAATAGGGAAACTGGGGGGAAATGAGGTGGAAATGGGTCAGGAAGGGTCAGGAAGAGGGAAATGGGTGAGAAATGGGGCGGAAATGAACAGGAAATGGTGCGGAAATGGGTCGGGAAGGGGAAAACGGGTGGGAAATGGGGTGGAAATGAGGTGGAAATGGGGTGGGAATGGGTCAGGAAGAGGGAAATGGGTGAGAAATGGGGTGGAAATGAACAGGAAACGGGGGTGGAAATGGGTCAGGAAGGGGAAAACAGGAAATGGGGTGGAAATGAACAGGAAATGGGTTGGAAATGGGGTGGGAATGGGTCAGGAAGGGGAAACTGAGAGGAAATGGGGTGGAAATGAACAGGAAATGGGGTGGAAATGAGGTGGAAATGGATCAGGAAGGGGGAAACGGGGGAAATGGGGTGGAAATGAACAGGAAATGGGGTGGAAATGGGTCAGGAAGGGGAAAACAGAGGAAATGGGGTGGAAATGGGGTGGAAATGGGTCAGGAAGGGGAAACTGAGAGGAAATGGGGTGGAAATGAACAGGAAATGGGGTGGAAATGGTCAGGAAGGGGAAAACAGAGGAAATGGGGTGGAAATGAACAGGAAATGGGGTGGAAATGGGTCAGGAAGGGGAAAACAGAGGAAATGGGGTGGAAATGAACAGGAAATGGGGTGGAAATGGGGTGGAAATGGGTCAGGAAGGGGAAACTGAGAGGAAATGAGGTGGAAAAGGGTCAGGAAGGGGGAAACAGAGGGGAAATGGGGTGGAAATGAACAGGAAATGGGGTGGAAATGAACAGGAAATGGGGTGGAAATGGATCAGGAAGGGGGGAAACAGGGGAAATGGGGTGGAAATGGGGCGGAAATGGGTCAGGAAGGGGTCAGGAAGGGGGAGAGGGGGTGGGAAGGGCCCGGGCGCCCTCGCGCCCCCCCCGCTCACCGTCACGCGCCCGCGCTCCAGGCCGACCCTCGTCCCTCTCACCAGGACCTCGGCGCCGGCGACGCCCTCGGGGTCCCCCCGCACCAGGACCTGGAAGGGCTCAGCACCCTCGGCCCCCGGGCAGGACCCGGCCAGGAGGTGGAGGCAGGAGAGGCCGAAGCGGCGGTGGAGGCGATCGAAGGTGCGGAGGTGACCCAGGCCCAGCACGGAGCAGCTGAGGGACCTGGCGAGGGGCTGGGGGGGCACCTGGGGGGGCACCTGGGGGGGCACCTGGGGGGGCACCTGGGGGGGCATCTCCTCGGGGGGCACCTCAGGGGGCTCGGGGAGGGGGGAGCAGGGCTCCGGGGGGTACCTGGAGGAGCACGAGGGGGCTGTGGGAGGAGGGCGAGAGGGGGTTAACCCGGGGTGTCCGTGCGGAAGGGGTCTCTGTCCATCTTATCCCCACCCATCCCCACCCATCCCCACCCATCCCAATCCATCCCTTCACCCATCTCCATCCATCCCCACCCAATCCCATCATCTCCACCCATCCCAACCCATCTCCATCCTCCATCCATCCCCTCATCCATCTCTACCAATCTCCATCCACCCATCCCCACCCATCTCCACCCATTCCTTCATCCATCCCCACCCAATCCCATCATCCCCACCCATCTCCACCCATCCCAACCCATCCCCACCCATCCCTTTGTCCATCCCCACCCATCCCCACCCATCTCCATCCATCCCCACCCAATCCCATCATCCCCACCCATCCCCACCCATCCCCTCCCATCCCCACCCATCTCCACCCATCCCCCTCCATCCCTTCATCCATCTCCACCCATCCCCTCATCCATCTCTACCAATCTCCATCCACCCATCTCCACCCATCCCCACCCAATCCCATCATCTCCACTCACCCCCACCCATTCCCACCCATCCCCACCGATCTCCACCCATCCCCTCATCCATCTCTACCAATCTCCATCCACCCATCCCCACCCATCTCCATCCATTCCTACCCAATCCCATCATCTCCACCCCTCCCCACCCATCCCACCCAATCCATCATCTCCACTCACCCCCACCCATCCCCACCCATCCCTTCATCCATCTCCATCAGATCTCCACCCATCTCCACCCATCTCCACCCATCCTTTCACCCACCCCCACCCATCCCCTCATCCATCTCTACCAATCTCCAACCACCTCCACCCAATCCCATCATCCCCACCCATCTCCACCCATCCCTTCACCCATCTCCACCCCTCCCCACCCCTCTCCACCCATCCCCACCCATCCCTTCATCCATCTCCATCGATCTCCACCCATCTCTACCCATCTCCACCCATCCTTTCACCCACCCCCACCCATCTCCTCATCCATCTCTACCAATCTCCAACCACCTCCACCCATCCCCACCCATCTCCATCCATCCCTTTGTCCATCTCCATCCATCTCCATCCATCCCCACCCATCCCTTCATCCATCCCCACCCAATCCCATCATCTCCACCCATCTCCACCCATCCCCACCCATCCCTTCATCCATCTCCACCTGTCCCCACCCAATCCCATCATCTCCACCCATCCCCACCCATCTTCATCCATCCCTTCACCCATCCCTTTGTCCACCCCCACCCATCTCCATCCATCCCCACCCATCCCCACCCAATCCCATCATCTCCACCCATCCCTTCACCCATCCCTTCACCCATCTCCATCCATCTCCATCCATCCCTTCACCCATCCCTTCGTCCATCTCCACCCAATCCCATCATCTCCACTCACCCCCACCCATCCCCACCGATCTCCACCCATCCCTTCACCCATCTCCACCCATCTCTACCCATCTCCACCCATCCTTTCACCCACCCCCACCCATCCCCTCATCCATCTCTACCAATCTCCATCCACCCATCTCTACCCATCTCCACCCATCCCAACCCATCTCCATCCATCCCTTTGTCCATCCCCACCCATCTCCATCCATCCCTTTGTCCATCCCCACCCATCTCCATCCATTCCCACCCATCTCCACCCATCCCCTCATCCATCTCTACCAATCTCCACCCATCCCCACCCATCTCCACCCATCCCTTCACCCATCTCCATCCATCCCCACCCATCCCCACCCAATCCCATCATCTCCACCCATCCCCACCCATCTCCACCCATCCCTTCACCCATCTCCACCCATCCCCACCCATCTCCACCCATCCCTTCACCCATCCCTTCATCCATCTCCATCCGTTCCCACCCAATCCCATCATCTCCACCCATCTCCATCCATCCATCCCCACCCATTCCCATCCACCCCCACCCATCCCTTTGTCCATCCCCACCCATCCCCACCCAATCCCATCATCTCCACCCATCTCCACCCATCCCCACCCATCTCCACCCATCCCTTCACCCATCCCTTCATCCATCCCCACCCATCCCCACCCAATCCCATCATCCCCACCCATCCCTTCACCCATCTCCACCAATCTCCATCCACCCATCTCCACCTCCTCCCCCTCCATCTCTGTGTCCCCTCCCCTCCCCAGGTGTGTCCCCTCCTTCCCAGGTGTCATCCCCCCCCCCCCCCCCCCGGTGTCCCCTCCCCTCCCAGGTGTCCCATCCCAGGTGCCCCCCCCTCCCCAGGGGTGTCTCCCCCTCCCCAGGTGTGTCCCCCCCCTCCCAGGTGACCCCTCCCCAGGTAACCCCTCCCCAGATGTCCCCCCCCTCCCAGATGTCCTCTCCCAGGTGTCCCCCCCCCTCCCAGGTGACCCCTCCCCAGGTGTCCCCCCTCCCAGGTGTCCCCTCTAAGGTGTCCCCCCTCCCAGGTGTCCCCCCCTCCCCAGGTGACCCCTCCCAGGTGACCCCTCCCAGGTGACCCCTCCCCAGGTGTGCCCCCCCTCCCCAGGTGACCCTTCCCCAGGGGACCCCTCCCAGGTGACCCCTCCCCAGGTGTCCCCCCCTCCCAGGTGTTCCCCCCCTCCCCAGGTGACCCCTCCCCAGATGTCCCCCCCCTCCCAGGTGTCCCCTCCCTCCCCAGGTGTCCCCCTCCTCCCCAGGTGTGTCCCCCCTCCCAGGTGACCCCTCCCAGGTGTCCCCCCCTCCCAGGTGTGTCCCCCTCCCCAGGTGACCCCTCCCCAGGTGACCCCTCTCCAGGTGTCCCCCCCCTCCCAGGTGTCCCCCCCTCCCAGGTGTGTCCCCCCCCCAGGTGACCCCTCCCCAGGTGACCCCTCCCCAGGTGTCCCCCCCCCTCCCAGATGTCCCCTCCCCAGGTGACCCCTCCCCAGGTGACCCCTCCCAGGTGTCCCCCCTCCCAGGTGACCCCTCCCAGGTGTCCCCCCCCTCCCCAGGTGACGCCTCCCCAGGTGACCCCTCCCCAGGTGACCCCCCCCTCCCAGGTGACCCCTCCCCAGGTGACCCCTCCCCAATTGACCCCTCCCCAGGTGTCCCCCCCTCCCAGGTGTCCCCCCCCTCCCAGGTGACCCCTCCCCAGGTGTCCCCTCCCTCCCCAGGTGTCCCCCCCTCCCCAGGTGACCCCTCCCCAGGTGACCCCTCCCAGGTGTCCCCTCTAAGGTGTCCCCCCTCCCAGGTGTCCCCCCTCCCAGGTGTCCCCCCCCTCCCAGGTGACCCCTCCCCAGGTGACCCCTCTCCCAGGTGTCCCCCCCCTCCCAGGTGTCCCCCCCCTCCCCAGGTGACGCCTCCCCAGGTGTCCCCCCCGTCTCCAGGTGACCCCTCCCCAGGTGACCCCTCCCCAGGTGACGCCTCCCCAGGTGACCCCTCCCCAGGTGACCCCTCCCCAGGTGACCCCTCCCCAGGTGACCCCTCCCCAGGTGTCCCCCCCCTCCCAGGTGTCCCCCCCCCCCCAGGTGACCCCTCCCCAGGTGACCCCTCCCCAGGTGTCCCCCCCCTCCCAGGTGTCCCCCCCTCCCCAGGTGACCCCCTCCCCAGGTGACCCCTCCCAGGTGACCCCTCCCCAGGTGTGTCCCCCCCTCCCAGGTGACCCCTCCCAGGTGTCCCCCCCGTCCCCAGGTGTCCCCCCCCTCCCAATTGACCCCTCCCCAGGTGTCCCCCCCCTCCCAGGTGACCCCTCCCCAGGTGTGTCCCCCCCCCCCCCCTCACCGCAGGTGAGGTCCCCACGGCCGCAGACCCCGCACACTCCTCGCCGGCCCAGCGCGGCCGCCATGATGACGGTGACGGCGCCGTCGCGCCCCAGGGCCACCCGGAGCCCCAGCCGGGTCCTCGCCCACCTCTGCCCCCCGCGGCGCTCGACGACGACCAGACCCGAGGCCAGGGTGAGGGGCAGCGGCAGGCGCCGCGCGGCCACCTGCGGACAGCGGACACGGGGGCGCCCAGTTCCTTCAGGGCCCTCCAACTGGGACCAGTTCCTTCGGGGCCCTCCAACTGGGAGAGGACCCAGGGCTCCCAGTTCCTTCTGGGTCCTCCAACTGGGACCAGTTCCTCTGGGCCCTCCAACTGGGACCCAGGGCTCCCAGTTCCTTCTGGGTCCTCCAACTGGGAGAGGACCCAGGGCTCCCAGTTCCTTCTGGGCCCTCCAACTGGGACCCAGGGCTCCCAGTTCCTTCTGGGCCCTCCAACTGGGAGAGGACCCAGGGCACCCAGTTCCTCTGGGCCCTCCAACTTGGACCAGTTCCTTCTGGGCCCTCCAACTGGGACAGGACCCAGGGCTCCCAGTTCCTTCTGGGCCTTCCAACTGGGACCAGTTCCTTCTGGGCCCACTAACTGGGAGAGGACCTAGGGCTCCCAGTTCCTTCTGGGCCCTCCAAGTGAGACCAGTTCCTTCTGGGCCCTCCAACTGGGAGAAGACCCAGGGCTCCCAGTTCCTTCTGGGCCCTCCAACTGGGAGAAGACCCAGGGCTCCCAGTTCCTTCTGGGCCCACGGACTGGGACCAGTTCCTTCTGGGCCCTCCAAGTGGGACCAGTTCCTTCTGGGCCCTCCAACTGGGAGAGGACCCAGGGCTCCCAGTTCCTTCTGGGCCCTCCAACTGGGACAGGACTCATGGACCCAGTTCCTTCTGGGCCCACCAACTGGGACCAGTTCCTTCTGAGCCCTCCAACTGGGAGAAGACCCAGGGCGCCCAGTTCCTTAGGGCCCTCCAACTGGGACCAGTTCCTTCTGGGCCCTCCAACTGGGACCAGTTCCTTCTGGGCCCACCAACTGGGACCCAGGGCTCCCAGTTCCTTCTGGGCCCTCCAAGTGGGACCAGTTCCTCTGGGCCCCCCAACTGGGAGAGGACCCAGGGCTCCCAGTTCCTTCTGGGCCCTCCAACTGGGACCAGTTCCTTCTGGGCCCTCCAACTGGGAGAGGACCCAGGGCTCCCAGTTCCTTCTGGGCCCACGGACTGGGACCAGTTCCTTCTGGGCCCTCCAACTGGGACCAGTTCCTTCTGGGCCCTCCAACTGGGAGAGGACCCAGGGCTCCCAGTTCCTTCTGGGCCCTCCAACTGGGACCAGTTCCTTCTGGGCCCTCCAACTGGGAGAGGACCCAGGGCTCCCAGTTCCTTCTGGGCCCTCCAACTGGGACCAGTTCCTTCTGGGCCCTTCGACTGGGACAGGACTCATGGAGCCCAGTTCCTTCTGGGGCCACCAACTGGGACCAGTTCCTTCTGGGCCCTCCAACTGGGACCAGTTCCTTCTGGGCCCACCAACTGGGACCCAGGGCTCCCAGTTCCTTCTGGGCCCTCCAACTGGGAGAGGACCCAGGGCTCCCAGTTCCTTGTTGTCCTGTCAACTGGGAGAGTTGGGTCACCTGGGTCCATCTCCAGGTGATGGAACCAAGGGTTGGGGATGGGATGGGACCAGGACCGGGGTCACCTGGGTCCCATCTCCAGGTGATGGGAAGGTCCTGGGACACCTGGATCCATCTCCAGGTGATGGAATCAGGATTTGGGTCACCTGGATCCATCTCCAGGTGATGGGAAGGACCTGGGACACCTGGATCCCATCTCCAGGTGATGGAACCAAGGGGATGGGATGGGACCAGGATCGGGGTCACCTGGGTCCCATCTCCAGGTGATGGGAAGGTCCTGGGACACCTGGATCCATCTCCAGGTGATGGAACCAAGGGTTGGGGATGGGATGGGACCAGGATCAGGGTCACCTGGGTCCCATCTCCAGGTGGTGGGAAGGTCCTGGGACACCTGGATCCATCTCCAGGTGATGAAACCATGAGTTGGGTCACCTGGATCCATCTCCAGGTGATGGGAAGGTCCTGGGACACCTGGATCCATCTCCAGTTGGTGGAACCAAGAATTGGGTCACCTGGATCCATCTCCATTTGATGGAACCATGATTTGGGTCACCTGGATCCATCTCCAGGTGATGGGAAGGTCCTGGGACACCTGGATCCATCTCCAGTTGGTGGAACCAAGAGTTGGGTCACCTGGATCCATCTCCAGGTGATGGGAAGGACCTGGGACACCTGGATCCATCTCCAGGTAATGGAACCAAGGGTTGGGGATGGGATGGGACCAGGACCGGGGCCACCTGGGTCCCATCTTCAGGTGATGGGAAGGTCCTGGGACACCTGGATCCATCTCCAGTTGGTGGAACCAAGAGTTGGGTCACCTGGATCCATCTCCAGGTGATGGGAAGGACCTGGGACACCTGGATCCATCTCCAGGTGATGAAACCATGAGTTGGGTCACCTGGGTCCCATCTCCAGGTGATGGGAAGGTCCTGGGACACCTGGATCCATCTCCAGGTGATGGAACCAAGAGTTGGGTCACCTGGATCCATCTCCAGTTGATGGAACCAGGATTTGGGTCACCTGGGTCCCATCTCCAGGTGATGGGAAGGACCTGGGACACCTGGATCCATCTCCAGGTGATGGAACCATGAGTTGGGTCACCTGGGTCCCATCTTCAGGTGATGGGAAGGTCCTGGGACACCTGGATCCATCTCCAGTTGATGGAATCAGGATTTGGGTCACCTGGGTCCATCTCCAGGTGATGGAACCAAGAGTTGGGTCACCTGGATCCATCTCCAGGTGATGGGAAGGACCTGGGACACCTGGATCCATCTCCAGGTGATGGAACCAAGAATTGGGTCACCTGGATCCATCTCCAGGTGATGGAACCAGGATTTGGGTCACCTGGGTCCCATCTCCAGGTGATGGGAAGGACCTGGGACACCTGGATCCATCTCCAGTTGGTGGGACCAAGAGTTGGGTCACCTGGGTCCCATCTCCATTTGATGGAACCAGGATTTGCGTCACCTGGATCCATCTCCAGGTGATGGGAAGGTCCTGGGACACCTGGACCCATCTCCAGGTGATGGAACCAAGAGTTGGGTCACCTGGATCCATCTCCAGGTGATGGAATCAGGATTTGGGTCACCTGGGTCCCATCTCCAGGTGATGGGAAGGACCTGGGACACCTGGATCCATCTCCAGGTGATGGAACCATGAGTTGGGTCACCTGGATCCATCTCCAGGTGATGGGAAGGACCTGGGACACCTGGATCCATCTCCAGTTGGTGGGACCAAGAGTTGGGTCACCTGGATCCATCTCCAGGTGATGGAATCAGGATTTGGGTCACCTGGATCCCATCTCCAGGTGATGGGAAGGTCCTGGGACACCTGGATCCCATCTCCAGGTGATGGAACCAAGGGGATGGGATGGGACCAGGATCGGGGTCACCTGGGTCCCATCTCCAGGTGGTGGGAAGGTCCTGGGACACCTGGATCCATCTCCAGGTGATGGAATCAGGATTTGGGTCACCTGGACCCATCTCCAGGTGACGGGAAGGACCAGGGTCACCTGGATCCTCTCCCAGTTGATGGAACCAAGAGTTGGGACACCTGGATCCATCTCCAGGTGATGGGAAGGTCCTGGGACACCTGGATCCTCTCCCAGTTGGTGGAACCAAGAATTGGGTCACCTGGATCCATCTCCAGGTGATGGAACCAGGATTTGGGTCACCTGGATCCCATCTCCAGGTGATGGGAAGGTCCTGGGACACCTGGATCCCATCTCCAGGTGATGGAACCAAGGGGATGGGATGGGACCAGGATCGGGGTCACCTGGGTCCCATCTCCAGGTGGTGGGAAGGTCCTGGGACACCTGGATCCATCTCCAGTTGGTGGGACCAAGAGTTGGGTCACCTGGATCCATCTCCAGTTGATGGAATCAGGATTTGGGACACCTGGATCCCATCTCCAGGTGATGGAACCAAGGGTTGGGGATGGGATGGGACCAGGATCAGGGTCACCTTGGTCCCATCTCCAGGTGATGGGAAGGTCCTGGGACACCTGGATCCATCTCCAGTTGGTGGAACCATGAGTTGGGTCACCTGGATCCATCTCCAGGTGATGGGAAGGACCTGGGACACCTGGATCCATCTCCAGTTGGAGGGACCAAGAGTTGGGTCACCTGGATCCATCTCCAGGTGATGGAACCATGAGTTGGGTCACCTGGATCCATCTCCAGTTGGTGGAACCAAGAGTTGGGTCACCTGGATCCATCTCCAGGTGATGGGAAGGACCTGGGACACCTGGATCCCATCTCCAGGTGATGGAACCAAGGGGATGGGATGGGACCAGGACTGGGGTCACCTGGGTCCCATCTTCAGGTGATGGGAAGGTCCTGGGACACCTGGATCTTCTCCCAGGTGATGGAACCAAGAGTTGGGTCACCTGGATCCATCTCCAGGTGATGGGAAGGACCTGGGACACCTGGATCCATCTCCAGTTGGTGGAACCAAGAGTTGGGTCACCTGGATCCATCTCCAGGTGATGGGAAGGTCCTGGGTCACCTGGATCCATCTCCAGTTGATGGAATCAGGATTTGGGTCACCTGGATCCATCTCCAGTTGATGGAACCAGGATTTGGGTCACCTGGGTCCCATCTCCAGGTGATGGGAAGGACCTGGGACACCTGGATCCATCTCCAGGTGATGGAATCAGGATTTGGGTCACCTGGATCCATCTCCAGGTGATGGGAAGGTCCTGGGACACCTGGATCCTCTCCCAGTTGGTGGAACCAAGAGTTGGGTCACCTGGATCCATCTCCAGGTGATGGAACCAAGAGTTTGGGATGGGATGGGACCAGGACCAGGGTCACCTGGGTCCCATCTCCAGGTGGTGGGAAGGTCCTGGGACACCTGGATCCATCTCCAGGTGATGGGAAGGACCTGGGACACCTGGATCTTCTCCCAGGTGATGGAACCAAGAGTTGGGTCACCTGGATCCATCTCCAGTTGATGGAACCAGGATTTGGGTCACCTGGGTCCCATCTCCAGGTGATGGGAAGGACCTGGGTCACCTGGATCCATCTCCAGGTGATGGAACCATGAGTTGGGTCACCTGGATCCATCTCCAGGTGATGGGAAGGACCTGGGACACCTGGATCCATCTCCAGTTGGTGGGACCAAGAGTTGGGTCACCTGGATCCATCTCCAGGTGATGGAATCAGGATTTGGGTCACCTGGATCCCATCTCCAGGTGATGGGAAGGTCCTGGGACACCTGGATCCTCTCCCAGGTGATGGAACCATGAGTTGGGTCACCTGGGTCCCATCTTCAGGTGATGGGAAGGTCCTGGGACACCTGGATCCCATCTCCAGGTGATGGAACCAAGGGGATGGGATGGGACCAGGATCGGGGTCACCTGGGTCCCATCTCCAGGTGGTGGGAAGGTCCTGGGACACCTGGATCCATCTCCAGTTGGTGGAACCAAGAGTTGGGTCACCTGGATCCATCTCCAGGTGATGGGAAGGACCTGGGACACCTGGATCCATCTCCAGGTGATGGAACCATGAGTTGGGTCACCTGGATCCATCTCCAGGTGATGGGAAGGTCCTGGGACACCTGGATCCTCTCCCAGTTGGTGGAACCAAGAGTTGGGTCACCTGGATCCATCTCCATTTGATGGAACCATGATTTGGGTCACCTGGATCCATCTCCAGGTGATGGAACCATGAGTTGGGTCACCTGGATCCATCTCCAGGTGATGGGAAGGTCCTGGGACACCTGGATCCATCTCCAGGTGATGGAATCAGGATTTGGGTCACCTGGACCCATCTCCAGGTGACGGGAAGGACCAGGGTCACCTGGATCCTCTCCCAGTTGATGGAACCAAGAGTTGGGACACCTGGATCCATCTCCAGGTGATGGGAAGGTCCTGGGACACCTGGATCCTCTCCCAGTTGGTGGAACCAAGAATTGGGTCACCTGGATCCATCTCCAGGTGATGGGAAGGGCCTGGGACACCTGGATCCATCTCCAGGTGATGGAACCAGGATTTGGGTCACCTGGATCCCATCTCCAGTTGGTGGAACCAAGAGTTGGGTCACCTGGATCCCATCTCCAGGTGATGGGAAGGTCCTGGGACACCTGGATCCCATCTCCAGGTGATGGAACCAAGGGGATGGGATGGGACCAGGATCGGGGTCACCTGGGTCCCATCTCCAGGTGGTGGGAAGGTCCTGGGACACCTGGATCCATCTCCAGTTGGTGGAACCAAGAGTTGGGTCACCTGGATCCATCTCCAGGTGATGGGAAGGACCTGGGACACCTGGATCCATCTCCAGGTGATGGGAAGGTCCTGGGACACCTGGATCCTCTCCCAGTTGGTGGAACCAAGAATTGGGTCACCTGGATCCATCTCCAGGTGATGGGACCAGGATTTGGGTCACCTGGATCCATCTCCAGGTGATGGGACCAGGATTTGGGTCACCTGGACCCATCTCCAGGTGATGGAACCAGGATTTGGGTCACCTGGACCCATCTCCAGGTGATGGAACCAGGATTTGGGTCACCTGGATCCATCTCCAGTTGGTGGAACCAAGAGTTGGGTCTCCTGGATCCATCTCCAGGTGATGGGAAGGACCTGGGACACCTGGATCCATCTCCAGGTGATGGGAAGGTCCTGGGACACCTGGATCCTCTCCCAGTTGGTGGAACCAAGAGTTGGGTCACCTGGATCCATCTCCAGGTGATGGAATCAGGATTTGGGTCACCTGGGTCCCATCTCCAGGTGATGGGAAGGACCTGGGACACCTGGATCCCATCTCCAGGTGATGGAACCAAGGAGATGAGATGGGACCAATCCCAGGGTCACCTGGGTGTCCTCCTTTTGAAGCCCCTCCCACCCCCCTTGCCCGGGCAGGTTCCTCACCCTCGCCGTCCTCTCCTCTCCTCGCACCAGGGTCACCTCGAACCCGTCGCCGCGCAGCGTCACCCGCCCGAAGGTGGCTCCGGGACCCCGTCCCACCTGGCCAGAGACCACCACCTGGAGGGGCGGAGTCTCGGGGCCACAGGTGGCCACCAAGGTGGGGCTACAAAGTCCTCCCAGCTCGTGGGTCCTCCCGTCGAAGGCCCGGAAGCTCCAGCGGCCGAGGAGGTGACAAACGAGGGGGGGTTGTGAGGTGAGGAGGCATCTGGGGGAGGTTCCAACCACCTCACACCTGGCCCCAGGTGGACAATCCATCTCCTTGCAGGTTGGTTCCTTGAGGACACACCTGGGGGTGGCTCCAACCACCCCACACCTGGTCCCAGGTGGACAATCCATCTCCTTGCAGGTTGGTTCCTTGAGGACACACCTGGGGGAGGTTCCAACCACCCCACACCTGGTCCCAGGTGGACAATCCATCTCCTGGCAGGTTCTCTCCATGGGGACACACCTGGGGGTGGCTCCAACCACCTCACACCTGGCCCCAGGTGGACAATCCATCTCCTGGCAGGTTGGTTCCTTGGGGACACACCTGGGGGAGGTTCCAACCACCTCACACCTGGCCCCAGGTGGACAATCCATCTCCTGGCAGGTTGGTTCCTTGAGGACACACCTGGGGGAGGTTCCAACCACCTCACACCTGGCCCCAGGTGGACAATCCATCTCCTTGCAGGTTGGTTCCTTGGGGACACACCTGGGGGAGGTTCCAACCACCCCACACCTGGCCCCAGGTGGACAATCCATCTCCTGGCAGGTTGGTTCCTTGGGGACACACCTGGGGGTGGTTCCAACCACCTCACACCTGGCCCCAGGTGGACAATCCATCTCCTGGCAGGTTCTCTCCGTGGGGACACACCTGGGCCACCCCCCGATCACCTGGCAGGTGGTGGCTCTGGGACAACGGGTGGAGGTGGCACAGGAGGGGACATCCCGGGTCATCTTGACGCACCTGGGCCACCCATTGACCACCCGGCAGGAGGTGCCTCTGGGACAGGAGACACCACGGCAGGAAGGACCCCTGATGGAGGGCTTGGTCTGGACACACCTGGGCCACCCATTGACCACCTGGCAGGTGGAGCTCTTGGGACAGGGAAGGTCCTGGCATGAAGGTGGGTGATGGACACACCTGGGTTCACCTTCCAGCACCTGGCAGGAGGTGCCTTTGGGACACTGGAGGTCCTTACAAGAAGGTTCCAGGTGGAACACCTTGGTCTGGACACACCTGGGCCACCCATTGACCACCTGGCAGGTTCCCTTCTGGCATTGGATCTCCTCACACGAAGGTTGGTGATGGACACACCTGGGTTGACCTTCCTTGATCTTGCAGGAGGTCCCTTTGGGACACTGGAGGTCCCTACAGGAAGGTTCCAGGTGGAACACCTTGGTCTGGACACACCTGGGCCACCCATTGACCACCTGGCAGGAGGTGCTCTTGGGACAGTGAAGGTCCTCACACGAAGGTTGGTGATGGAGACATTGGGGCCACCCTTTGACCATGGTGCAGGAGGTGCCTTTGGGACAGTGGAGGTCACCACAGGAAGGTCTCTTGATGGAGGTCTTGGTCTGGACACACCTGGGCCACCCATTGACCACCTGGCAGGTTCCCTTCTGGCACTGGATCTCCTCACATGAAGGTTGGTGATGGACACACCTGGGTTGACCTTCCTTGATCTTGCAGGAGGTCCCTTTGGGACACTGGAGGTCCCTACAGGAAGGTTCCAGGTGGAACACCTTGGTCTGGACACACCTGGGCCACCCATTGACCACCTGGCAGGAGGTGCTCTTGGGACAGTGAAGGTCCTCACACGAAGGTTGGTGATGGAGACATTGGGGCCACCCTTTGACCATGGTGCAGGAGGTGCCTTTGGGACAGTGGAGGTCACCACAGGAAGGTCTCTTGATGGAGGTCTTGGTCTGGACACACCTGGGCCACCCATTGACCACCTGGCAGGTTCCCTTCTGGCACTGGATCTCCTCACATGAAGGTTGGTGATGGACACACCTGGGTTGACCTTCCTTGATCTTGCAGGAGGTCCCTTTGGGACACTGGAGGTCTCTGCAAGAAGGTTCCAGGTGGAACACCTTGGTCTGGACACACCTGGGCCACCCATTGACCACCTGGCAGGAGGTTCCCTTCTGGCACTGGATCTCCTCACATGAAGGTTGGTGATGGACACACCTGGGTTGACCTTCCTTGATCTTGCAGGAGGTCCCTTTGGGACAGTGGAGGTCCCTACAGGAAGGTCTCTTGAAGGTCTTGGTCTGGACACACCTGGGCCACCCATTGACCACCTGGCAGGAGGTTCCCTTCTGGCACTGGATCTCCTCACAGGAAGGCTGGTGATGGACACACCTGGGTTGACCTTCCATCATCTTGCAGGAGGTGCCTTTGGGACACTGGAGGTCCTTACAAGAAGGTTCCAGGTGGAACACCTTGGTCTGGACACACCTGGGCCACCCATTGACCACCTGGCAGGTTCCCTTCTGGCACTGGATCTCCTCACACGAAGGCTGATGATGGACACACCTGGGTTGACCTTCCACTACCTTGCACGAGGTCCCTTTGGGACACTGGAGGTCCCTACAGGAAGGTTCCTGGTGGAGCACCTTGGTCTGGACACACCTGGGCCACCCATTGACCACCTGGCAGGAGGAGCTCTTGGGACAGTGAAGGTCCTCACACGAAGCTGGGCGATGGAGACACCTGGGGTGACCTTCCACCACCTGGCAGGAGGTGCCTTTGGGACACTGGAGGTCCCTACAGGAAGGTCTCCTGAAGGTCTTGGTCTGGACACACCTGGGCCACCCATTGACCACCTGGCAGGTTCCTTTCAAGCATTGGATCTCCTCACATGAAGGTTGGTGATGGACACACCTGGGTTGACCTTCCTTGATCTTGCAGGAGGTGCCTTTGGGACACTGGAGGTCTCTGCAAGAAGGTTCCAGGTGGGACACCTTGGTCTGGACACACCTGGGCCACCCATTGACCACCTGGCAGGAGGTGCTTTTGGGACAGTGAAGGTCCTCACACGAAGGTTGGTGATGGAGACATTGGGGCCACCCTTTGACCATGGTGCAGGAGGTGCCTTTGGGACACTGGAGGTCCCTACAGGAAGGTCTCCTGAAGGTCTTGGTCTGGACACACCTGGGCCACCCATTGACCACCTGACAGGAGGTTCCCTTCTGGCATTGGATCTCCTCACAGGAAGGTTGGTGATGGACACACCTGGGTTCACCTTCCATCATCTTGCAGGAGGTGCCTTTGGGACACTGGAGGTCTCTGCAAGAGGGTTCCTGGTGGGACACCTTGGTCTGGACACACCTGGGCCACCCATTGACCACCTGGCAGGTTCCCTTCTGGCACTGGATCTCCTCACACGAAGGTTGGTGATGGACACACCTGGGTTCACCTTCCACCACTTTACAGGAGGTGCCTTTGGGACACTGGAGGTCCCTACAGGAAGGTCTCTTAAAGATCTTGGTCTGGACACACCTGGGCCACCCATTGACCACCTGGCAGGAGGAGCTCTTGGGACAGTGAAGGTCCTGACACGAAGGTTGGTGATGGACACACCTGGGTTGACCATCAGTCATGGTACAGGAGGTGCCTTTGGGACACTGGAAGTCCCTACAGGAAGGTTCCTGGTGGGACACCTTGGTCTGGACACACCTGGGCCACCCATTGACCACCTGGCAGGTGCTTCCCTTCTGGCACTGGATCTCCTCACACGAAGGTTCTTGGTGGACACACCTGGGTTCATCTTCCACCACCTGGCAGGAGGTCCCTTTGGGACAGGTGACGTCGTGGCAGGAAGGTTCCTGGTTGGACACCTTGGCCTGGACACACCTGGGTTGACCTTCGATCACCTTGCAGGTGGCCCCATGGGGACAGGTGATCTCTTGACACGAAGGTTGGTGATGGACACACCTGGGTTGACCTCCAATCGTCTTGCAGGAGGTCCCTTTGGGACACTGGAGGTCTCTGCAAGAAGGTTCCTGGTTGGACACCTTGATCTGGACACACCTGGGTTGACCTTCGATCACCTTGCAGGTGGTTCCATGGGGACAGGTGACCTCTTGACATGAAGGTGGGTGATGGACACACCTGGGTTGACCTTCCTTGATCTTGCAGGAGGTGCCTTTGGGACACTGGAGGTCTCTGCAAGAAGGTTCCAGGTGGAACACCTTGGTCTGGACACACCTGGGCCACCCATTGACCACCTGGCAGGTTCCCTTCTGGCACTGGATCTCCTCACACGAAGGTTCTTGGTGGAGACACCTGGGTTCATCTTCCACCACCTGGCAGGAGGTCCCTTTGGGACAGGTGACGTCGTGGCAGGAAGGTTCCTGGTTGGACACCTTTACCTGGACACACCTGGGTTGACCTTCGATCACCTTGCAGGTGGTTCCATGGGGACAGGTGACCTCTTGACATGAAGGTTGGTGATGGACACACCTGGGTTGACCTCCAATCATCTTGCAGGAGGTCCCTTTGGGACAGGTGACTTCGTGGCAGGAAGGTTCCTGGTTGGACACCTTGATCTGGACACACCTGGGTTGACCTTCGATCACCTTGCAGGTGGCCCCGTGGGGACAGGTGACATCCTGGCATGAAGGCTGGTGATGGACACACCTGGGGTCACCTTCCATCATCTGGCAGGAGGTCCCTTTGGGACACTGGAGGTCCCTACAGGAAGGTTCCAGGTGGAACACCTTGGCCTGGACACACCTGGGTTGACCTCCCATCACCTTGCAGGTGGTTCCATGGGGACAGGTGACCTCTTGACATGAAGGCTGGTGATGGACACACCTGGGGTGACCTTCCACCACCTGGCAGGAGGTCCCTTTGGGACACTGGAGGTCCCTACAGGAAGGTCTCTTGATGGAGGTCTTCATCTGGACACACCTGGGCCACCCATTGACCACCTGGCAGGAGGAGCTCTTGGGACAGTGAAGGTCCTGACACGAAGGTTGGTGATGGACACACCTGGGGTCACCTTCCATCACCTGGCAGGAGGTCCCTTTGGGACACTGGAGGTCCTTACAAGAAGGTTCCAGGTGGAACACCTTGGTCTGGACACACCTGGGTTGACCTTCGATCACCTTGCAGGTGGTTCCATGGGGACAGGTGACCTCTTGACATGAAGGTTGGTGATGGACACACCTGGGGTGACCTCCAATCGTCTTGCAGGAGGTCCCTTTGGGACAGGTGACTTCGTGGCAGGAAGGTTCCTGGTGGGACACCTTGGCCTGGACACACCTGGGCCACCCATTGACCACCTGGCAGGAGGTCCCTCTGGGACAGAGGTGGTGGTGGCACAAAGGTGGGACCTGAAGCCCTGGAGGTGGTGGCGCCTCCCTCTGGAAGAGGAGCTTCTTGACACACCTGGGCCACCCATTGACCACCTTGCACTGGGTCCCTTCTCCACACCTGAGGGTGTCACAGGAGGGTCTTGGGACACACCTGGGCCACCCATCGACCACCTTGCACTGGGTCCCTTCTCCACATCTGAGGGTGCTACAGGAGGGTCTTGGGACACACCTGGGCCACCCATTGACCACCTTGCACTGGGTCCCTTCTCCACACCTGAGGGTGCTACAGGAGGGTCTTGGGACACACCTGGGCCACCCCTCGACCATCCTGCACTGGGTCCCTTCTCCACACCTGAGGGTGTCACAGGAGGGTCTTGGGACACACCTGGGCCACCCATTGACCATCCTGCACTGGGTCCCTTCTCCACACCTGACGTTCCTGCACGAGGGCTTTGGGACACACCTGGGCCACCCATTGACCACCTTGCACTGGGTTCCTTCTCCACACCTGAGGGTGCTACAGGAGGGTCTTGGGACACACCTGGGCCACCCATTGACCACCTTGCACTGGGTCCCTTCTCCACACCTGAGGGTGTCACAGGAGGGTCTTGGGACACACCTGGGCCACCCATTGACCACCTTGCACTGGGTCCCTTCTCCACACCTGAGGGTGTCACAGGAGGGTCTTGGGACACACCTGGGCCACCCATTGACCACCTGGCACTGGGTCCCTTCTCCACACCTGAGGGTGTCACAGGAGGGCTTTGGGACACACCTGGGCCACCCATTGACCATCCTGCACTGGGTCCCTTCTCCACACCTGAGGGTGTCACAGGAGGGTCTTGGGACACACCTGGGCCACCCATTGACCACCTTGCACTGGGTCCCTTCTCCACACCTGAGGGTGTCACAGGAGGGTCTTGGGACACACCTGGGCCACCCCTCGACCATCCTGCACTGGGTCCCTTCTCCACACCTGAGGGTGTCACAGGAGGGTCTTGGGACACACCTGGGCCACCCATTGACCATCCTGCACTGGGTTCCTCCTCCACACCTGACGTTCCTGCACGAGGGCTTTGGGACACACCTGGGCCACCCATTGACCACCTTGCACTGGGTCCCTTCTCCACACCTGAGGGTGCTACAGGAGGGTCTTGGGACACACCTGGGCCACCCCTCGACCATCCTGCACTGGGTCCCTTCTCCACACCTGAGGGTGCTACAGGAGGGTCTTGGGACACACCTGGGCCACCCATTGACCATCCTGCACTGGGTTCCTCCTCCACACCTGACGTTCCTGCACGAGGCCGTGGGGACACACCTGGGCCCGGCTGCCGAGGTCACACAGGTTGTCCCCTCCCCACATTCCACCCCGAGGCAGAGGTCGGCTCCGGCAACACCTGCCCAGGTGAACCAGGAGGGGCCTTCAGGAGGGGGAGCCCAACCCCAGAGGAGACTTCAGAGAAGCCACCACCGGAAGTGCCAGGTTTGGGGCTGGAAACGAGGGATTCGGGGTGGAAATGAGGGGGTTTGGGGTGGAAACGATCGGTTTTGGGGTGGAAATGATGGGGTTTGGGGTGGAAATGATGGATTTGGGGTGGAAATGATGGGGTTTGGGGTGGAAACGATGGATTTGGGGATGGAAACGATGGGTTTTGGGGTGGAAACAATGGGTTTTGGGGTGGAAATGATGGGTTTTGGGGAGGAAACGATGGGTTTGGGGTGGAAATGAGGGATTTGGGGGTCAAAACGATGGATTTGGGGTGGAAATGTGGGGGTTTGGGGTGGAAATGATCAGTTTTGGGGTGGAAACGATCGGTTTTGGGTGGAAACGAGGGGGTTTGGGGTGGAAATGATCACTTTTGGGGTGGAAATGATGGGTTTGGGGTGGAAACGATGGGTTTGGGGGTGGAAACGATGGGTTTTGGGGTGGAAATGATCAGTTTTGGGGTGGAAATTATGGGGTTTGGGGTGGAAATTATGGGGTTTGGGGTGGAAACGACGGGTTTTGGGGTGGGAACAATGGATTCAGGGAGGAAACGATGGGGTTGGGGTGGAAACGAGGGATTTGGGGGTCAAAACGATGGATTTGGGGTGGAAATGAGGGGGTTTGGGGTGGAAATGATGGGTTTGGGGTGGAAACGATGGGGTTTGGGGTGGAAACGATGGGGTTTGGGGTGGGAACAATGGATTCAGGGAGGAAACGATGGGGTTGGGGTGGAAACGAGGGATTTGGGGGTCTAAAGGATGGATTTGGGGTGGAAATGACGGGGTTTGGGGTGGAAATGATGGGTTTTGGGGTGGAAACGATGGATTTGGGGGTGGAAACGATGGATTTGGGGGTGGAAACGATGGGTTTGGGGGTGGAAATGATGGGTTTGGGGGTGGAAATGATGGGTTTTGGGCTGGAAACGAGGGATTTGGGGTGGAAATGATCAGTTTTGGGGTGGAAATGATGGGGTTTGGGGTGGAAACAATGAGGTTGGGGTGGAAACGAGGGGGTTTGGGGTGGAAACGAGGGGGTTTGGGGTGGAAACGAGGGGGTTTGGGGAGGAAACGATGGGGTTGGGGTGGAAACGAGTGATTTGGGGGTCTAAAGGATGGATTTGGGGTGGAAATGAGGGGGTTTGGGGTGGAAATGAGGGGGTTTGGGGTGGAAATGAGGGGGTTTGGGATGGAAATGAGGGGGTTTGGGTGGAAACAATGGGTTTGGGGTGGAAACAATGGGTTTTGAGGTGGAAACGATGGGGTTGGGGGTGGGAATCATGAATTGGGGCTGGAAACAATGGGTTCGGGGAGGAAACGATGGGTTTTGGGGTTGGGACAATGGATTTGGGGGAGGAAATGATGGATATGGTGGAGGAAATGAGGGGTTTTGGGGAGGAAACAAGGGGTTTTGAGGTGGAAATGAGGGATTCGGGGAGGAAATGATAAATTTGGGGGAGGAAACGATGGGTTTGGGGTGGAAATGAGGGGTTTGTGGTGGAAACAATCGGATTTGGGGAGGAAATGATGGGTTTTGGGGTGGGAACAATGGATTCGGGGAGGAAACGATGGGGTTGGGGTGGAAACGAGGGACTTGGGGGTCAAAACGATGGATTTAGGGTGGAAATGATGGGGTTTGGGGTGGAAATGATGGATTTGGGGATGGAAACGATGGGTTTTGGGGTGGAAACAATGGATTTGGGGAGGAAATGATGTGTTTTGGGCTGGAAACGAGGGATTTGTGGTGGAAATGATCAGTTTTGGGGTGGAAACAATGATGTTGGGGTGGAAACGAGGGGGTTTGGGGTGGAAACGACGGGTTTTGGGGTGGGAACAATGGATTCGGGGAGGAAACGATGGGGTTGGGGTGGAAACGATGGGGTTGGGGTGGAAACGAGGGATTTGGGGGTCTAAAGGATGGATTTGGGGTAGAAACGAGGGGGTTTGGGGTGGAAATGATCAGTTTTGGGGTGGAAATGATGTGTTTTGGGCTGGAAACGATGGGTTTGGGGTGGAAACGATGGGTTTGGGGTGGAAACGATGGGTTTTGGGAGTGGGAATCATGAATTGGGGTGGAAACAATGGGTTTGGGGAGGAAACGATGGGTTTGGGGTGGGAACAATGGATTTGGGGGAGGAAATGATGGGTTGGGGTGGAATCAATTGGTTTTGGGGAGGAAATGATGGGTTTTGGGGGGGGAACAGCGGGGTTGGGGGTGGAAACAATGGATTTGGGGGAGGAAACAATGGGTGTTGGGGTGGGAACAATGGATTCAGGGAGGAAATGATGGGGTTGGGGTGGAAATGAGGGATTTGGGGGTCAAAACGATGGATTTGGGGTGGAAACGATGGGGTTGGGGTGGGAATCATGAATTGGGGTGGAAACAATGGGTTTGGGGAGGAAACGGGGGATTCAGGGGAGGAAACGAGGGGTTTTGAGGTGGAAATGAGGGATTCGGGGAGGAAACGATAAATTCAGGGGAGAAAATGATGGGGTTTGGGGTGGAAACGATCGGATTTGGGGAGGAAAAAATGGGTTTTGGGGTGAGAATGGCAGGGTTGGGGGTGGAAACAATGGGTTTGGGGAGGAAATGATGGATTTGGGGAGGAAACAATGGATTTGGGGTGGAAACGAGGGGGTTTGGGGTGGAAATGAGGGAGTTTGGGGTGGAAATGATGGGTTTTGGGGTGGGAATGATGGGTTTTGGGGTGGAAACGATGGGTTTGGGGAGGAAACAATGGGGTTTGGGGTGGGAACAATGGATTTGGGGGAGGAAATGATGGATATGGTGGAGGAAATGATGGGTTTTGGGGTGAGAATGGTGGGGTTGGGGGTGGAAACGATGGGTTTGGGGAGGAAATGATGGATTTGGGGTGGAAACGAGGGATTCGGGGTGGAAATGAGGGGGTTTGGGGTGGAAATGATCAGTTTTGGGGTGGAAATGATGGGGTTTGGGGTGGAAACAATGGGTTTGGGGTGGAAATGATGGGTTTGGGGGTGGAAACGATGGGTTTGGGGGTGGAAACGATGGGTTTGGGGGTGGAAACGAGGGATTTGGGGGTGGAAACGAGGGATTTGGGGGTGGAAACGAGGGATTTGGGGGTCTAAAGGACGGATTTGGGGTGGAAATGAGGGGGTTTGGGGTGGAAATGATCAGTTTTGGGGTGGAAACGATCGGTTTTGGGTGGAAACAAGGGGGTTTGGGGTGGAAATGATCACTTTTGGGGTGGAAATGATGGGGTTTGGGGTGGAAACAATGGGTTTGGGGTGGAAACGATGGGTTTGGGGGTGGAAACGATGGGTTTTGGGGTGGAAATGATCAGTTTTGGGGTGGAAATTATGGGGTTTGGGGTGGAAATTATGGGGTTTGGGGTGGAAACGACGGGTTTTGGGGTGGGAACAATGGATTCAGGGAGGAAACGATGGGGTTGGGGTGGAAACGAGGGATTTGGGGGTCAAAACGATGGATTTGGGGTGGAAATGAGGGGGTTTGGGGTGGAAATGATGGGTTTGGGGTGGAAACGATGGGGTTTGGGGGTGGAAACAATGGGGTTGGGGTGGGAATCATGAATTGGGGGTGGAAACAATGGGTTTTGGGTGGAAACAATGGGTTTTGGGTGGAAACGATGGGTTTTGGGTGGAAACGATGGGTTTTGGGGTGGAAACGATCGGATTTGGGGAGGAAAAAATGGGTTTTGGGGTGGAAAAGGTGGTGTGGGGGGTGGAAACGATGGGTTTTGGGGTGGAAATGATGGGTTTGGGGAGGAAATGATGGATTTGGGGAGGAAACGAGGGATTGGGGGTCGAAATGATGGATTTGGGGTGGGAACAATGGATTTGGAGGAGGAAACTGTGGGGTTGGGGGTGAAAATGATGGATTGGGTTGGAAATGATGGGTTTGGGGGTGGAAATGAGGGATTTAGGGTGGAAATTATGGACTTTGGGGTGGAAAAGACCAGTTCTGGGCTGGAAAGGGTGGATTTGGGGTGGAAAGGGTGGGTTTGGGGTGGAAAGGGGGGGTTTGGGGCTGGAAAGGGGGGGTTTGGGGCTGGAAAGGGGGGGTTTGGGGGTGGAAAAGGGGGGGTTTGGGGTGGAAAGGGGGGGTTTGGGGTGGAAAGGGGGGGTTTGGGGTGAAAAAGGGGGGGTTTGGGGTGAAAAAGGGGGGGTTTGGGGGTGGAAAAGGGGGGGTTTGGGGTGGAAAGGGTGGGTTTGGGGCTGGAAAGGAGGGGTTTGGGGTGGAAAGGGGGGGTTTGGGGTGGAAAGGGGGGGTTTGGGGGTGGAAAGGGGGGGTTTGGGGGTGGAAAGGGTGGATTTGGGGGTGGAAAGGGGGGGTTTGGGGGTGGAAAAGGTGGGTTTGGGGTGGAAAGGGGGGGTTTGGGGGTGGAAAGGGGGGGTTTGGGGGTGGAAAAGGGGGGGTTTGGGGGTGGAAAGGGGGGGTTTGGGGGTGGAAATTATGGACTTTGGGGTGGAAAAGACCAGTTCTGGGCTGGAAAGGGGGCGGTTTGGGGTGGAAAAGGGGGGGTTTGGGGCTGAAAAGGGGGGGTTTGGGGTGGAAACGGTGGGGTTGGGGGTGGAAAGGGGGGGTTTGGGGTGGAAAGGGGGGGTTTGGGGCTGGAAAGGGGGGGTTTGGGGCTGGAAAGGGGGGGTTTGGGGTGGAAAGGGTGGGTTTGGGGCTGGAAAGGGGGGGTTTGGGGGTGGAAAGGGGGGGGTTTGGGGGTGGAAAGGGGGGGTTTTGGGGGTGGAAAGGGGGGGTTTGGGGTGGAAAAGGTGGGTTTGGGGTGGAAAGGGGGGTTTGGGGTGGAAAGGGGGGTTTGGGGTGGAAAGGGGGGTTTGGGGGTGGAAAAGGTGGGTTTGGGGTGGAAAGGGGGGGTTTGGGGGTGGAAAGGGGGGGGTTTGGGCTGGAAAGGGGGGGTTTGGGGTGGAAAGGGGGGGTTTGGGGTGGAAAAGGTGGGGTTTGGGGTGGAAAAGGGGGGGTTTGGGGGTGGAAAGGGGGGGTTTGGGGTGGAAAAGGGGGGGTTTGGGGTGGAAAGGGGGGGTTTTGGGTTGGGTGGTTGGAATCTGGGTGGAAAAAGCAGGATTTTGGGCCAAGGGCTCTCACCGCACTGGAAGAGGAGCCAAGCCCAGAGGAGGAGGGTCCGGGGAGCCCCCATCTGCCCCACGGATCGAAGGGGTGAGAAACCTGCCCCATAGATCCCCTTCCTGCCCTATAGATCCCCTTCTGCCCCATAGATCGCCCCCCTGCCCCATAGATCTCCCCAGCCCCACTGATCCAGGACCCCCTGCCCCATAGATCCCCTTCTGCCCACAGATCCCCTTCTGCACCATAGATCCCCCTCCTGCCCCATAGATCCTGCCCCATAGATCGCCTCCTGCCCCATAGATCCACCTCTTGCCCCATAGATCCCCCAGGAAAACATCTCCAAGACTCCTTCGTAGCCCATAGATCCCTCCCTGCCCCATAGATCCTGCCCCACAGATCGATCCTGCCCCACAGATCCTCCTGCCCCACAGATCCTGCCCCACATCCTGCCCCATAGATCCCATAGCTCTGCCCCATAGATCCCTCCTGCCCATAGATCCCCCTCCTGCCCCATAGATTCCCCCCCGCCCCACAGATCCTGCCCCATAGATCGATCCTGCCCCACAGATCCCTCCTGCCCCACAGATCCCTCCCTGCCCCATAGATCCCTCCCTGCCCCATAGATCCCTCCCTGCCCCATAGATCCTGCCCTATAGATCCCCCCTCCTGCCCCATAGATCCCCCCTCCTGCCCCATAGATCTCCCCCTGCCCCACATCTCGGGATCCCCCCTTCCCATAGATCTCCCCTACCCATAGATCCCCCCCTGCCCCATAGATTCCCCCCTGCCCATAGATCCCCCTCATGCCCCATAGATCCCTCCTACCCCATAGATCCTGCCCCAAACATCCCTCCCTTCCCCATAGATCCCTCCTGCCCCATAGATCCCCTCCTGCCCCATAGATTCTGCCCCATAGATCCCCTCCTGCCCCAAAGATCCCCCCTGCCCCATAGATCCCCTACTGCCCCATAGATGTCCCCCTGCCCCACATCTCCAGGACTCCCCTTCCCCATAGTTCCCCCTCCCGCCCCATAGATCCCCTCCTGCCCCATAGATCCTGCCCCATAGATCCCCCCTGCCCATAGATCCCCTCCTGCCCTATAGATCCCCTCCTGCCCCATAGATCCCCCCAGCCCCACATTTCCAGGACCCCCCTTCTCTATAGATCCCTCCCTGCCCCATAGATCCACCTCTTGCCCCATAGATCCCCCCAGACAACATCTCCAAGACTCCTTCCTGCCCATAGATCTCCCCTGCCCCATAGATCCCCCTGTCCCATAGATCCTCCGCCATAGATCCCTCCCTGCCCCACAGATCCTGCCCCACAGATCCGTCCTGCCCCATAGATCCCCTCCTGCCCCATAGATCCTGCCCCACAGATCGATCCTGCCCCACAGATCCCTCCCTGCCCCACAGATCCTGCACCCTAGATCCCTCCCGCCCCATAGATCTCCTCCTGCCCTATAGATCCCCCCTCCTGCCCCACAGATCCCCCCTGCCCCACATTTCCAGGACCCCCTTCTCCATAGTTCCCTCCTCCGCCCCATAGATCCTGCCCCATAGATCCCCCCCTGCCCCATAGATCCACCTCTTGCCCCATAGATCCCCCCAGACAAACATCTCCAAGACTCCTCCCTGCCCATAGATCCCCCTCCTGCCCCACAGATCCTGCCCCAGACATCCCTCCTGCCCCACAGATCACTCCCTGCCCCCACAGATCCCTCCTGCCCCATAGATCCCTTTTTGCCCCATAGATCCTGCCCCACAGATCGATCCTGCCCCACAGATCCTGCCCCATAGATCCCTCCTGCCCACAGATCCCTCCCTGCCCACAGATCCTGCCCCACAGATACTGCCCCATAGATCCCCCTCCTGCCCATAGATCCCCCTCCTGCCCCATAGATCCCCCTCCTGCCCCACAGATCCCTCCTGCCCCATAGATCCCTTTTTGCCCCATAGATCCTGCCCCACAGATCCCTCCCTGCCCCACAGATCCCTCCTGCCCCATAGATCCCCTCCTGCCCCATAGATCCTGCCCCACAGATCCTGCCCCACAGATCGATCCTGCCCCACAGATCCTGCCCCAGACATCCCTCCTGCCCCACAGATCCCTCCCTGCCCCATAGATCCTGCCCCACAGATCGATCCTGCCCAACAGATCCCTCCTGCCCCACAGATCCCCTTTTGCCCCATAGATCCTGCCCCATAGATCCCCTCCTGCCCCACAGATCCTGCCCCAGACATCCCTCCTGCCCCACAGATCCCTCCCTGCCCCACAGATCCCTCCCTGCCCCATAGATCCTGCCCCACAGATCCTGCCCCATAGATCCCTCCTGCCCCATAGATCCTGACCCATAGATCCCCTCCTGCCCTATAGATCCCCCCTCCTGCCCCATAGATCCCCCCTGCCCCACATTTCCAGGAACCCCCCTTCTCCATAGTTCCCCCTCCCGCCCCATAGATCCTGCCCCATAGATCCCCCCCTGCCCCATAGATCCACCTCTTGCCCCATAGATCCCCCCAGACAAACATCTCCAAGACTCCTTCCTGCCACATAGATCCCTCCCTGCCCCATAGATCCCCCTCCTGCCCCACAGATCCTGCCCCAGACATCCCTCCTGCCCCACAGATCCCTCCCTGCCCCACAGATCCCTCCTGCCCCATAGATCCTTTTTGCCCCATAGATCCTGCCCCACAGATCCCTCCTGCCCCACAGATCCTGCCCCACAGATCGATCCTGCCCCACAGATCCTGCCCCACAGATCCTGCCCCACAGATCCCTCCCTGCCCCACAGATCCTGCCCCACAGATCCTGCCCCATAGATCCCCCTCCTGCCCCATAGATCCCCCTCCTGCCCCACAGATCCCTCCTGCCCCATAGATCCCTTTTTGCCCCATAGATCCTGCCCCACAGATCGATCCTGCCCCACAGATCCCTCCCTGCCCCACAGATCCTGCCCATAGATCCCCTCCTGCCCCATAGATCCTGCCCCACAGATCCTGCCCCATAGATCGATCCTGCCCCATAGATCCTGCCCCAGACATCCCTCCTGCCCCACAGATCCCCTCCTGCCCCCACAGATCCCTCCCTGCCCCACAGATCCCCTCCTGCCCCACAGATCCAGCCCCATAGATCCCCTCCTGCCCCACAGATCCTGCCCCACAGATCCTGCCCCCACAGATCCTGCCCCATGGATCCTGCCCCATGGATCCCCCTCCTGCCCCACAGATCGATCCTGCCCCATAGATCCCCCCCTGCCCCACAGATCCCTCCCTGCCCCCCAGATCCTGCCCCCCAGATCCTGCCCCACAGATCCCCCCCCCCCCACCTCAGCTCTCCCGGGGCCGCAGCTCCTCGCTCTCCCGGGGTTCTTGAAGGCTCCACGGGATGGGATTGGCCAATGGGCGATGGCCCCGCCCCCCCTCAAGCCCCGCCCCCCTCAAGCCCCGCCCCCTCTGCCCAGGTAACGCGGGGAGGGGGGCAGAGGGGGCTGAACTCCATCCAGAAGGTGGACAAGGTCCACCCAGCCTTGTCCTTCTCCACCCATCCATGACCTTCTCCAACCTTCTCCAACCTCCTCCAACCTTCTCCAACCTTCTCCTCCCTCCTCCATCCTCCTCCAACCTCCTCCAACCTCTTCCATCCTCCTCCAACCTCCTCCATCCTCCTCCATCCACCTCCAACCTTCTCCAACTTCTCCAACCTCCTCCAACCCTTCTCCAACCTTCTCCAACTCCTCCATCCTCCCTCCATCCTCCTCCAACCTCCTCCAACCTTCTCCATCCTCCTCCAACCTCCTCAACCTCTCCAACCTCCTCCAACCTCCTCCAACCTCTTCCATCCTCCTCCAACCTCCTCCATCCTCCTCCATCCTCCTCCAACCTTCTCCATCCTCCTCCATCCTCCTCCATCCTCCTCCAACCTCCTCCAACCTTCTCCAACCTCCTCCATCCTCCTCCAACCTCCTCCATCCTCCTCCATCCTCCTCCAACCTTCTCCAACCTCCTCCAACCTCTTCCATCCTCCTCCAACCTCCTCCATCCTCCTCCATCCTTCTCCATCCTCCTCCAACCTTCTCCATCCTTCTCCAACCTTCTCCAACCTCCTCCAACCTCCTCCAACCTTCTCCAACCTTCTCCAACCTTCTCCAACCTTCTCCAACCTTCTCCATCCTCCTCCAACCTCTTCCATCCTCCTCCATCCTCCTCCATCCTCCTCCATCCTTCTCCAACCTCCTCCAACCTTCTCCAACCTTCTCCAACCTTCTCCAACCTCCTCCAACCTTCTCCAACCTCCTCCAACCTCCTCCAACCTTCTCCAACCTTCTCCATCCTCCTCCAACCTCCTCCAACCTTCTCCAACCTTCTCCAACCTTCTCCATCCTCCTCCAACCTCCTCCAACCTTCTCC
>JAUMJJ010001181.1:0-20901 GCA_033556795.1 Tapera naevia | reverse complement strand
GGGAGGGGTACCGAGGGGGGGACAACCGGGAGGGAACAGGGATACCGGGACCGGATGGAGCCCGGGGGGGTTGGGGACAGCAGGAGGGGACGGGGATAGCGGGAGGGGACAAGGGGGATGGGGACACAGACACCGGGAGGGGACGGGGACATCAAGGACAGCGGGAGAGGACGGGGACACCGGGGGGGACGGGGGATCACAGCATCACAGCATCAGCAGGTTGGAAAGGACCTCTGAGATCCTCGAGTCCAACCTATAACCCAACACCAACACCAACACCAACCCATCATCTACACCATGGCACTCAGTGCCTCATCCAGTCTCCCCTTAAACACCTCCAGGGTCGGTGACTCCACCCCCTCCCTGGGCAGCCCATTCCAGTGACCAATCACCCTTTCAGTGAAGAACTTTTTCCTCACATCAAGCCTAAACTTTCCCTGACCAAGCTTGAGTCCCTGCCCTCCAGTTCTGTCCCTGGGCACCTGAGAGAAGAGACCAACCCCTGCCCCACTGCAACCTCCTTTTAGGGAGTTGTAGAGAGCAATGAGGTCTCCCCTGAGCCTCCTCTTCTCCAGACTAAACAGCCCCAGCTCCCTCAGTCACTCCTCGTAGGGCTTGTGCTCCAGCCCCCTCACCATCTTCGTTGCCCTCCTCTGGACACTCTCCAGCATCCTGACATCTTTCCCAAACTGGGGGGCCCAGAACTGGACACAGTATTCAAGGTGAGGCCTGACCAGTGCCCAGTACAGGGGGACGATAACTTCTCTGGTCCTGCTCCCCACACTATTCCTGATGCAGCCCAGGATGCCATTGGCCTTCTTGGCCACCTGGGCACACTGCTGGCTCATGGTGAGCTTCCTGTCCACCAGCACTCCCAGGTCCCTTTCTGCCTGACTCCTCTCCAGCCACTCTGTCCCCAGTCTGTAGCTCTGCATGGGATTGTTGTGTCCAAAATGAAGCACCCGACATTTGGACTTATTAAACATCATCCCATTGGAATCAGCCCAGCTCTCCAATCTGTCCAGGTTCCTCTGTAGGGCCATCCTACCCTCTAACAGATCAACCCTTCCTCCCAGCTTGGTATCATCTGCAAACTTGCTGATGATGGACTCAATCTCCTCATCCAGATCATCAATAAAGATATTAAGCAGGACTGGACCCAACACCGATCCCTGGGGACACCACTGGTGACCAACTGGATGAGACACCATTGACCACCACTCTCTGGGCTCCATCCAGCCAATTCCTAACCCAGCACAGAGTGCTCCCATCTAGGCCACGGGCTGCCAGCTTCCCTAGGAGTCTACTGTGGGGGACAGTGTCAAAGGCCTTGCTGAAGTCCAGGTATCCCACACCCACAGCCTTCCTCTCATCCACCAGGCGAGTCACATGGTCGTAAAAGCATGAGGATACCGGGGACACTGGGACTGAATGGGGCCCGGGAGGTTGGAGCTCATGGGGGTGGTTGGTTTTGGGCCCCCCCAGCGCTCTAGGGTCAGTGGATTTGGGCTCCTGAGGCTCGGAAAGGAGGGTATGGGTTTGGGGGGCCTCGGGATCTGGCTTTGGGGTTCCCAGGGCTCAGGGAGGGGGTGGGTTTGGGGGCTCAGGGCTTGGGAATGGTTTTGGGGGAGGGTCAGGGGCTCGGGAGGTACTTTGGAGAGGGCCTGGGATCTTTAGGGTTGGTGCTTTGTGGTCTCCTGTGACTCTGGGATTGGTGGGTTTGGGGGGCCTGGGACTTGGGGGTGGATTTGGGGCTCCTGGAGCTTGGGGGGGCAGGCAGAGCTATGGTGTGGGTGATTTTGGGGGACACTGGGGCTCAGGAGTGGCTGGGTTTAAGGGACTTTGGTGTTTAGGGGGTGGGCTTGGGGGCCCCCCAAGACCATAGATGGTTTGGGGCGGGGCAGGGCTCTGGGGTGGGTGGCTTTGGGCAGCCTCCAGGGCTCTGGGGTGGGTGGATTGGGGCTCTTGGGGCCCTGGGGTGGGTGGTTTTGAGCCCCCCCTCGGGGCTCTAGGGTGGGTTTGGGGGCCACTGGGGCCTGGAGGTGGGTGTGTTTGAGGACCCCAAGGACTCTGAGGTCAGTGGGTTGGGGCTCCTGGGGCTCAGGAGGTAGGTTTGGGGGCCCATAGGACCATAGGGTGGGTGGTTTGGGGTGGGCCAAGGGTTCTGGAGTGGTTTGGGGGGCCCCGAGGGCCATAGGGTGGGTGGTTTGGGGGGGGGGGGGGGAGGCACGAAGGGCTCTGGGGTGGTTTTGGGGGCCCCCAGGGCCATAGGGCAGGTGGTTTTGGGGGGCCCCAAGGGCTCTGGGGTGGTTTGGGGGGCCCCCAGGGCTCACCCCCCCCACACCCAGTGTCCTCTTCCTGCGGGGGGCGGAGGTGCGAGGGAGGAAGGGGGTGGCAGCTCCATTTTAGGGGTTTTTGGGGTTTTGGTGGTGCTGGGTGGCCCGGCCATCCCACGATAAAAGCCGGGGGGGGGGAACGTGCCTGTTTGTCACCCGTTGTCACGCCTGGAGTGGCCTCGCCATGGCTGCCGCCTGCCTCTTGGTGCTGGTGGCAGTGGGAGGTAACGGGGGTCCCAGGAGAAGAGGGACAGGGATGGAGGAGGGGACAGTGGGACAGGGTCCTCGTGGGGACCTGGGAGTGGTGGGAGTGGGGTCCTTATGAGGACATGGGGATGGCAGGGATGGGGTCCTCGTGGGGACGTGCACCCGGGGATGAGGAACAAAGGGACATGGGGACAGGAGGGACGGGGTCCTCGTGGAGACCTGGGGCTGGTGGGAACAGGTTCCTCATGGGGACCTAGGGGTGGTGGAGATGGGGTCCTCATGGGGACAAGCACCCAGGGATGGGGGATAGGAGGACGTGGGGACAGGCAGGAAGGACTGGGGGAACAAGGTGTTCATGGGGTCCTGGGGGTGACAGGGTCAGGGTCTTCATGGGGACGTGGGGGTGGCAGGAACTGGTTCCTCGTGAGGGCCTGGGTGTGGCAGAGATGAGGCCCTTGTGGGGATCTGGAGGTGCTGGGGATGGGGTCCTCACAGGGACGTGCACCCAGGGATGGGGGACAGGAGGACAGGGGGGGACCAGGTCATCATGAGAACCTGAACATGGTGGGAAAAGGCTCCTCGTGGACACCTCGGAGTGATGGGGTGCACTCGTGGGCGCGTGCACCATGGGGGACAGGAGGACCTAGGTGTGGCAGAGATGGGGTCATCATGGGGACCTGGGGGTGGTGGGGATGGCATCCACATGGGGACAGGCACATGAGAGATGGCAGGGAAAAGGTCCTCATGGGAAGCTGGGAGTGATGGGGACAGGGTCGATGTGGGGACAGGCATGTGGGGACAGGCAGGAGCGATGAGGTCAGCGTGAGAATGGGGGGATGGTGGTGATGGTGTCCATGTGGGCACCTGGGGGTGGTGAGGACAGGTTCCACATGGGGGCCCAGGGATGGTGGTGGCAGCATCTGAGTGGAGACCTGGAGATGGTGGTGGCAGTGTCCGTGTGGGGACAGCCACGGCGGATGATGGGGTTGAGCTCAGTGGGACAACCCAGGGATGGTGGGGATGGGGTCTGTGTGGAGACCTGGGGGTGGCGGGGACAGGAGGACATGGGGACAAGGAGGGACGGGAGTGATGGGGTTGAGCACCTGGGGCCAGGGTCTGGGGCACCCCTGGGGACCAAGAGACCTCAGTGACAGGCACGTGCTCACCATCCCTTCCCAGCAGCGCGTGCCATGGTCCCTGAGCCCTGCCAGGGTGTCCTCACGTCCCCGTGCCAGGACGTGACCGGTGCCAGCGGGTGCCACGAGGAACGGTGCTGCTGTGACCTCTGGGACAGCCTGGCCACGGTGAGCAGCGGCCCCACGGCCTCAACACCCACCATGGGGCAGCCCCCCGTGGCCCTGGGGGTGCACTCAGCACTGAGGGTCTGTGCTGTTTCCCCAGCAGGATGTGACCCAAGGGGCAGCGGCGGTGCCCGGCGGGAAGAAGAAGTGCAGCCTCTGCACCAAAATCCTGGAGCGGCTGAAGGCGATGGCAGGCGAGGACCCCGACGAGGTGAGGGGGGGGCTGGGGGGCTCGGGGTGGGGGTGGTGACCGCCCCCTGCAGCCCCACTGACGCTGCTGGGGCTGGACCTGGTCCTGGTCCTGGCAGGAGGCGGTGGCGGCGGCGCTGGGCAAGGGCTGCCGGGCACTGGGGAAGCGCCTGGGCCGCTTCTGCAAGTGGCTGGTGAGGAAGAAGAGGGAGCAGATCAGCCGGGCACTGCGGGAGGGCACCGAGCCCCGCCTCACCTGCACCGCCCTCGGGCTCTGCAGGGCCTGAGCACAGCGGCACCTGCCCCGTGTGCCGCACCCTGCGTACTGCATCCCGCACCCTGATCCTGCATCCCGCACCCTGATGCTGCATCCCTCACCCTGCATCCCTCACCCTGCATCCCGCACCCTGCATCCCTCACCCTGCATCCCACACCCTGCATCCCACACCCTGATCCTGCGTCCCTCACCCTGCATCCCTCACCCTGCATCCTGCACCCTGCATCCCGCACCCTGCATCCCACACCCTGCATCCCGCACCCTGCATCCTGCATCCCGCACCCTGCATCCCGCACCCTGCATCCCGCACCCTGCATCCTGCACCCTGATCCTGCGTCCCTCACCCTGATCCTGCATCCCACACCCTGCATCCAGCATCCTGCACCTTGCACCCCGCACCCTGATCCTGCATGTCACACCCTGATCCTGCATTCCTCACCCTGCATCCCTCACCCTGCATCCCTCACCCTGCATCCCACACCCTGATCCTGCATTCCACACCCTGATCCTGCATCCCGCACCCTGCATCCCACACCCTGCATCCCTCACCCTGATCCTGCATTCCACACCCTGATCCTGCATCCCTCACCCTGATCCTGCATCCCACACCCTGATCCTGCATCCCGCACCCTGCATCCCACACCCTGCATCCCTCACCCTGATCCTGCATCCCTCACCCTGATCCTGCATCCCACACCCTGATCCTGTATCCTTCACCCTGCATCCAGCATCCCTCACCCTGCATCCAGCATCCTGCACCTAGCACTCCACACCCTAATCCTGCATGTCACACCCTGATCCTGCATCCCACACCCTGATCCTGCATTCTGCATTCTGCACCCTGCATCCCTCACCCTGATCCTGCTTCCTGCATCCTGCACCCTCACCCTGCATCCCACACTCTGCACCTTGCACCCCACATCCTCTATCCTGCATCTTGATCTCATATCCTGCACCCTGATGCTACATCCCACATCCCCTGTCTTGCATTTCTGCATCCTGATCCTGCATCCCACACCCTGCATGCCACATTCTCCATCCCATACCCTGATCCCACATCCTGCATCCCCCACCCTCCATCCTGATCCCCCATCCCAATCCTGCATCCCACATCCTTCATCCCATATTCTGATCCCGCATCCTTCATCCCACATCCTGCACCCCATGATCCACATCCTGCACCCCATGCCCTGTACTGCACCCCCCATATGCTCCATCCTGCACCCCACACCCCACATTCCCTCCCCTCCCAACCTGCCCTGGAGCTGGGAGGGCACCTGGGGGTCCTGTGCTCCCAGGATGAAATCCCCCCCTGCACCCCTGAGACAGGGAGGCCTAAAACACATCATGGAGAGGGGGAAGGAGGTTGGAGGAGCCACCTTCCCTGGCCCCGAGTTGGGGTGACAGGGGCCCCAACTCCCCACTCCTTCCCTGTCTCACCCCACCCACTTGCATTGCCCCTGCACCCCTCCCAGTTCAATAAAGGGCCTCACCCCCAGCCACCAGCTCTCCTGGGAATGGGGGTCCCCAGGGAAAATGTGGATGGACAGACAGAGGGACAGATCCCTCCTTTGGGGTTTATTTGGTTGGAGGTGGGGACGAGGGACCTGCTGTCCCCTCTCTCCTGCTTTCCGTCCCCAGGGTTGAGGATGGAGCGTAGGGACCGGCACTGGGTGTTCTTGAGATGTCGATGGGCATCGCTGCCAACATCTGCTCTAGCTGTGTGGGGACACAGGGCTGGGGACCGTGGGCAGAGGCTCCAGGATGGGGATGTGGCATCTGAGGGATGGCATCAGCATCTTGGGCCAGGCACGTGGGGACCTCGGGGACAGGGATCGATCGGGGGAAACACGAGACCCCAGGAGGAGCTCCGTGCAGGGTTGATGCACAGGGGATCTTGGGGACAGGGGCCCTGTGGCACACACGGGGTTTCAGGCTCATGGGGAGGGGACACACCAGCACTATCACTGTACCCTCACTTGCCACCAGCACTGTCACCCACTTGGCACTGGCACTGCCTGGTGCTTGGCATCATTGTCACTGTCCCTGCAATTGGCATCACCACTGTCCCACACGTGATACCATCACTGTCCCCAGCTCAGCACCGATCCTGTCCCTGTCCCTGCTCCCATCCTCATCCCATCCCCACAAGGTGTGAGGAGGTCTCCTTCAGGTCCACCTTGGTGATGTTCCCATCCTGGTTCTGGTCAATGAATCTGAAGGTCTGGAGCAAGGGGCTCATGGGGGGGCTGAGACCTTGGACCCCCTGCCCTGGCTCCCCCCACCCCAGGACCCCCCAGCTTTTATCCCCCCTTTATCACCCTGAGGGCGGTGGGTGGGGGTGCAGCCAAACTTGGTGCTGGACACCAGCAAGGCCAGACCCCAGTGACAACCAGAGCTGGGGACACTGGTTTGGCTGTTTGGGGCCAAGCTGGGGCATCCGTATCACCCGTGTGCTGCCCATGTGCCCCCCAGTTTGGGGTGGATAGGCACCCCGCAGGCTTTTGGGGTGCTGCTGTGGTGGGAGCAGGATTTAGCCCTTGGAAGCATCCGTGCTGCATTTTGAGGGGGCGGGGTCAGCGCTGGGAGGGGGAGCCTGGGGTGCCTTGGGTGTCCCTTGTCCCAGATGCCTGAAAATTCAGAACAGCTCCAGCACACCCCAATCAGCCTCTGCACCCCAAAGTGTCCCCCGACCACCCTGTCACCCCTCTATGCCCCCTCCCCGGAGGGTCTCACCCCCAGCAAAGGTGCTGGGGGTGCACGGGGGTCCCTAATGGGGAGGACACGGAAGGGCAGGAAGACCCTCGGCTGCCCCATGGATGAGGGGCCGCCCCCCAGATGCGGGGCTGTTCCAGAGATGCGGGGCCGCCCCCCAGATGCGGGGCCGCCCCCCAGATGTGGGGCTGTCCCAGAGATGCGGGGCTGTCCCAGAGATGCGGGGCCGCCCCCCCAAATGCGGGGCTGCCCCAGAGATGCGGGGCTGCCCCCCAGATGCGGGGCTGCCCCAGAGATGCGGGGCTGCCCCAGAGATGCGGGGCCGCCCCCCAGATGCGGGGCTGCCCCAGAGATGCGGGGCTGCCCCAGAGATGCGGGGCTGTCCCCCAGAGATGCGGGGCTGCCCCAGAGATGCGGGGCTGCCCCCCAGATGCGGGGCTGCCCCAGAGATGCGGGGCTGTCCCCCAGAGATGCGGGGCTGCCCCAGAGATGCGGGGCTGCCCCAGAGATGATGCGGGGCCGCCCCCCAGATGCGGGGTCTCCCTGCGAGCACGAAGAAGACGAGGAGCTCTCGCTCGAAGGGGCCCCGCAGAAGGCCACGCGAACCCCATTTATTGGGGAGCCGGGAGCCGCCTCCGCCGGCGGCGAATCCCTGCCCGCGTCCATCTCTGCTCCGCGCAGAGCTCCGCGCGGGAGCAGCGGCCTCCAACCCCCACCATCCTCATCCTCATCCTCCTCCTCCGCCGAGTCCTCTCTCACTGCCCCATCATGCAGGCCATTTTGCAGGCGACGGCCGAGATGAGCGCGGCCCCGCGGCCGCTGCCTTCCTCCGACTGGATGAAGGTGATGTCGCAGCCCGGCGTCAGCTGCCGCACCGTGGCGTGGAAACGGTCCTTGAAGCTGCGGGAGGGGAGAGAGCGCGGTCAGAGCGCTCAGGAGGGGCTGCAGGGGCGTTGGAGGGAGGAGGAAGAGGGGGGTGGAGGAGGAAGGTGGTGGGAGGAGGAGGAGGATGGAAGGAGGGAGGAGGAAGAGGATGGAAGGAGGGAGGAGAAGAGGATGGAAGGAGGGAGGAGAAGAGGGGGTGGTGGGAGGAGGAAGAGGATGGAAGGAGGGAGGAGGAAGAGGATGGAAGGAGGGAGGAGGAAGAGGATGGAAGGAGGGAGGAGAAGAGGATGGAAGGAGGGAGGAGAAGAGGATGGAAGGAGGGAGGAGAAGAGGATGGAAGGAGGGAGGAGGAAGAGGATGGAAGGAGGGAGGAGGAAGAGGATGGAAGGAGGGAGGAGAAGAGGATGGAAGGAGGGAGGAGGAAGAGGATGGAAGGAGGGAGGAGAAGAGGGGGTGGTGGGAGGAGGAAGAGGATGGAAGGAGGGAGGAGAAGAGGATGGAAGGAGGGAGGAGGAAGAGGATGGAAGGAGGGAGGAGGAAGAGGATGGAAGGAGGGAGGAGGAAGAGGATGGAAGGAGGGAGGAGAAGAGGATGGAAGGAGGGAGGAGGAAGAGGATGGAAGGAGAGAGGAGAAGAGGATGGAAGGAGGGAGGAGAAGAGGATGGAAGGAGGGAGGAGGAAGAGGATGGAAGGAGGGAGGAGAAGAGGATGGAAGGAGGGAGGAGGAAGAGGATGGAAGGAGGGAGGAGAAGAGGATGGAAGGAGGGAGGAGGAAGAGGATGGAAGGAGGGAGGAGAAGAGGGGGTGGTGGGAGGAGGCAGAGGATGGAAGGAGGGAGGAGAAGAGGATGGAAGGAGGGAGGAGGAAGAGGATGGAAGGAGGGAGGAGAAGAGGATGGAAGGAGGGAGGAGGAAGAGGATGGAAGGAGAGAGGAGAAGAGGATGGAAGGAGGGAGGAGAAGAGGATGGAAGGAGGGAGGAGGAAGAGGATGGAAGGAGGGAGGAGGAAGAGGATGGAAGGAGGGAGGAGAAGAGGATGGAAGGAGGGAGAAGAAGAGGATGGAAGGAGGGAGGAGGAAGAGGATGGAAGGAGGGAGGAGGAAGAGGATGGAAGGAGGGAGAAGAAGAGGATGGAAGGAGGGAGGAGAAGAGGATGGAAGGAGGGAGGAGAAGAGGGGGTGGTGGGAGGAGGCAGAGGATGGAAGGAGGGAGGAGAAGAGGATGGAAGGAGGGAGGAGGAAGAGGATGGAAGGAGGGAGGAGGAAGAGGATGGAAGGAGGGAGGAGAAGAGGATGGAAGGAGGGAGGAGGAAGAGGATGGAAGGAGGGAGGAGGAAGAGGATGGAAGGAGGGAGAAGAAGAGGATGGAAGGAGGGAGGAGGAAGAGGATGGAAGGAGGGAGGAGGAAGAGGATGGAAGGAGGGAGAAGAAGAGGATGGAAGGAGGGAGGAGAAGAGGATGGAAGGAGGGAGAAGAAGAGGATGGAAGGAGGGAGGAGAAGAGGGGGTGGTGGGAGGAGGCAGAGGATGGAAGGAGGGAGGAGAAGAGGATGGAAGGAGGGAGGAGGAAGAGGATGGAAGGAGGGAGGAGAAGAGGATGGAAGGAGGGAGGAGAAGAGGGGGTGGTGGGAGGAGGAAGAGAATGGAAGGAGGGAGGAGAAGAGGGTGTGATGGGAGGAGGCAGAGGATGGAAGGAGGGAGGAGAAGAGGATGGAAGGAGGGAGGAGAAGAGGATGGAAGGAGGGAGGAGGAAGAGGATGGAAGGAGGGAGAAGAAGAGGATGGAAGGAGGGAGGAGGAAGAGGATGGAAGGAGGGAGGAGAAGAGGGGGTGGTGGGAGGAGGAAGAGAATGGAAGGAGGGAGGAGAAGAGGGTGTGATGGGAGGAGGCAGAGGATGGAAGGAGGGAGGAGAAGAGGATGGAAGGAGGGAGGAGGAAGAGGATGGAAGGAGGGAGGAGAAGAGGGGGTGGTGGGAGGAGGAAGAGGATGGAAGGAGGGAGGAGGAAGAGGATGGAAGGAGGGAGGAGAAGAGGGGGTGGTGGGAGGAGGAAGAGGATGGAAGGAGGGAGAAGAAGAGGATGGAAGGAGGGAGAAGAAGAGGATGGAAGGAGGGAGGAGAAGAGGGGGTGGTGGGAGGAGGCAGAGAATGGAAGGAGGGAGGAGAAGAGGATGGAAGGAGGGAGGAGAAGAGGGGGTGGTGGGAGGAGGCAGAGGATGGAAGGGCAGGAGGGCGATGATGACGGAGGGAGGAGTGTGGAGGGAGGAGTAAAAGGATGGTGGTGGGAGGAGGAAGGTTCCTGAGGTTCCTCACCTGGGATGGAGTTTGTAGACGGAGCCGTCGACCCCCACGGTGATTTTGAGGGTCTCCTGGCTCCGGCTTTCCCGCATGCGGTTGATGACGCCGGCCAGCCCGGCCGAGCACATCTGGGCGGCGCGCGTGGAGACGCTCTCGCACACCATCCGCACGATGTCGCAGTCTGTCCCCGAGGGCAGCAGCTCGAAGGCCGTCAGGATGTTGTAGATCTGCTTGCGGTCACCGGTGTCGCTGGGAAGGGGGAGGGAGGGGGTGGCGATCAGGGGACACGGGGGACCCCGGTATGGGGCAGTCAGTGTGGGCTGGGGGGGGTGTGACAGGAGAGGGGACCCCGGTATGAGGCACTTGTAGGAGGCTGGTGAGGGATGGCAGGACATGGGGACCCCAATATGGGGCAGTGTGGGCTGGTGGGGGGTCCTGGGACACCGTGTGGGAATGACAGGACACCCCAATGTGCCTGGACCAGTGTGGGGTAACAGGAGGGAAGTCCCTATTATGGGGTATCTGTAGAAGCCAGGTGGGGGATGATGGGATGGGATGGGATGGGATGGGATGGGATGGGATGGGATGGGATGGGATGGGATGGGATGGGATGGGATGGGATGGGATGGGATGGGATGGGTGAGAAGAAGGGATAGGTTTGGGGATGGGTGGGGATGGGATGGGGTGGGGTGGGGTGGGGTGGGGATGGGATGGGGATGGGATGGGATGGGATGGGATGGGATGGGATGGGATGGGATGGGATGGGATGGGAGAGAAGAAGGGGTAGGTTTGGGGATGGGATGGGATGGGATGGGATGGGATGGGATGGGATGGGATGGGATGGGATGGGATGGGATGGGATGGGATGGGATGGGATGGGATGGGATGGGATGGGTGAGAAGAAGGGATAGGTTTGGGGATGGGTGGGGATGGGATGGGGTGGGGTGGGGATGGGATGGGGATGGGATGGGATGGGATGGGATGGGATGGGATGGGATGGGATGGGATGGGATGGGATGGGATGGGAGAGAAGAAGGGGTAGGTTTGGGGATGGGATGGGATGGAATGGGGATGGGATGGAATGGGGATGGGATGGGATGGGATGGGATGGGATGGGATGGGATGGGATGGGATGGGATGGGATGAAGGACCCCAATATAGGGACTCTCTGAGCAAGTTGGTGTGGTGTGACAGGACATGGGGACCCCACTATGGGGCAGTTTGGTGTAGTGGTGGGTGCTGGGACACAGGGACACTGCTGTGGGGGGTTGAGGACACCCAATGTTCCTGGACTGGTGTGAGGTGACAGGAGGGAAGTCCCCAGTGTGGGGCAGCATTGTGGGCTGGTTTAGGGGTGTTGGGGCCCCCACACACAGCCCCCCAGCCCCTACCTCTCAATCTGTGACATAAAACGGGTCTCGAAGGTCCCGCGGGTCTTGAGCTTCTCGGAGGCTTCGCCGTTGAAGAGCAGGTTCTCATCCACCAGCTTGAGCAGCACCAGCCGGACGATCTCCCCCATGTACTTCCCCCCAATGATCTTCTCGTAGCTGGGGGTGGGGGGGACACAGGAGTCAAAGCCAGGATTTGGGGGGGTGCGTGGGCATCCCACATCCCACCGGATTCCTTGCCGGATGCGGGCACAGCAGCCGGGGTGCAGGACTCCCCCCCCCCTGCTTTGGAGGTACCTGTGAGGAGCTCCTCCGGCTGCAGGTGAGCCCAGGGGGGGTGGGAGGGGGAAGGATAAGGGTGGGTGGAGGGGACACAGCTGGGGACAGGGTTGGGGACACCCAGAGGAACTGGATCTCTCCTATTCCTTACAGTTGCTGACCGGGGTTAAGTGAGGTCTCGTCCACCACGCGATCGTATTCCAGGAGGAACTCGTCCAGCTCCCCCGAGGCGCCGAAGGCCCCCCACTCCGTGTTGACGCACATCCGGCCCTCGTCGCCCTCCACCAGCTCCACGTTCTGCATCTCCTCCATGTAGCAGGCGTTGCAGCCCGTTCCTGCCAGCAGGAACCAAGGGATGAGACCACCTGGTGACAACCCTGACGCCCCCCCCACCCCAACAACCACGTCCCAATGGCTCTGGGGGGGGAGGCTGTGCTCAGAGCCCAATCTTGGATCAGGCAGCTCAGCCCTCCTGCTCCTCCTGCTCATTCTGGACCAACTGTTTGTCCCCAGTGGGTGTTGGGGACGCCCACTGTGGGGTCCCAGGGGCTCTGGGTGCTGCATGACGAGGGCAACGCAGCCTCCGGAGAAGCAGATAAACAGCGGCGCGGTGTTTACCCAGGCTGAGGGGCCGGGGTGGAAAGCCCAGATGGCCACGTGGCTGATGGTACCAGAGATAACGAGGGTCTGGGGGTGGTGGGGGGATGTTCCACTGGTGGGGGGAAGGAGTCAGTGGAGTCCAAACCCATCCCCACCTCCCAGGATCCAGGAGGAGCTGGTCCTGACCCACCCACGGAATGCCCTGAGTTGGAAGGGGCCCACAAGGCTCATCAAGCCCAACTCCAAAACCTGGGGGTTCCTCAGCCAGCAGCCTGGAGGAAGGATGTCCCTTGGGGACCGACCCACACCAGGGTTGACCAGCCTCGTTACGATGACCCCCTCTCAGGCCTGAAGGTGCTCCCACCACCCAAAGCCAGGTGATGCCATCCAGCATCCCAGCCTCAGGAGACCTGGGCAGGGTGTCACTGCCACCCCCCTGTCCTCAGTGTGGGTCCCCCCTAAAGAGGACGAGGTCCTGCCTGCAGCAAGGTCGTGCCTGCCGCGTGTCCCTGCGGGAAGGGGCCGTCTTACCCACAATCATCCCAACCTCGCACCGGTGATCTTCGTAGTAGCAGGAGATCATCGTGGCCACCGTGTCGTTCACCATCGCCACCACGTCCATCTCGAAGTCCTGGGGAGGGGAGAGGGACGGAGCTCTGGGCTGGGGGGGGTTCTCCAGGGGGCGAGGATGCACGTGGGTATCACACATCGTGCATGGAGTGACCCTTTCCTGGGGACACGTGGGGCTTGGTGTCCCCTGTGCCGGGGTCTCCAGCACAAACCCTACGACCATCTCACCCCTCGCCGTTTGATGGCGTCTCTCAGGAGCCCGACCACATTGTTCCCTTCTGCGCCGGATGCTTTGAAGCCCTTGGTCCAATTCAGGAGGATGCCCTGGAGCAAGGGGAAGGTGGGAGCTATGGGTGTAGCCAGATCTGGGGACCTCTGAGTCCTCGTGCCACCGGGCCACCCCCTCACCTTGTCGATGTCCTCGTGCCGCACGGGGAAGGAGAAGGTGAAACCCAGGGGCAGCTTTTTATGCTTCATCTGGTGCTTGTCCAGGAAATCAGAGATGCACTCGGAGATGTAGTCAAAGAGCTGGAAAAGAGGAGGTCCAGCCTTCATCAGGGGCTGTTCCCCACCCTCCCTGCTGCCCGTGGTGGTCACCATCCCCTGGCCTCTGTCCAGCTGGAGGGATGAGGCACGGACCACCCAGCATCCCCACCAATGCTGTGTCCCTGCCCGGTGACGGGGACCACGCAGGAGGGGACAGGATGCCCCGTGTGCCCAGCTCACCATCTCAGCTGTCCCTGTCATGGCATCCTCTGGGATGGAGTACATCTGGTGCTTCGTCTTCACCTTCCACTGCCCTTCCTCCCCCTCGCCCACTTTCACCAGCATCACTCGGAAATTGGTGCCACCGAGGTCCAGTGACAGGAAATCTCCAACCTCTACAAAGCCAGATGGACACAAGGTGACTGGTTCAAGGGGACGTGGCAAAAGGCCAGGAATGATGCCCACCCAGCCCGGCAGCACCGTACCTGAACCCTCAGGTGTGGAGCGGACATAGGTGGGCAGCATTTTGACTGAGGCTTCCTCATGTGTCTCCAGCTTTAGCCCTCGGTCCATCTCTTTTTGCATCCGGTGCATTACCTTCTTCAGGTCCTCCTCCTTCAGCTGGAACTCCGAAAGGATCCGTTCCACCTGTAGTGGGACAGATCCATCAGCTGGGAACAGGGGATATGGGACCAGGGTGTCCTGAACCACAATGAATGATCCATGTTTTCCTTCCCTTGGCCCCAGTTTTGCCCATCAGGTGGCCCTGAACCACCTTATCCCATCTCTCCACTACCCTGTCTCCTGCCAAGGGAGGGTGAATCCACAGGGTTGGCACAAACTGCTGCTTCTTGCCCCAAACCTTTTCCTGGTGCTGCCTGTGAGACATCCATGGTCAGCACAGGGGACTCTGTGCTGTCACCTTCAGCTGGTTCATTGTCCATGCACTTGGCCAGTTGCTTTGAAGCTAGAATCATTCCAGCAGGACCAGTAACCTGGGACACCCCATCCTGCTGAATCCCAAGGTCTTTCCTGGCGAGGAGCGCTTCCAGTGATGCCATTTAGGAGCTGAGCAGTGTGGGACCCCTCCGTGCCTGTGACAAGGGTGCTGCATCCCCCTCTGTCCCCTGGGAGCATCATTCTCCGTCTCCTGGGAGTATCTTCCTTGCTGCCCTGGAAGTACCTTTTTGATGCCCTGGGAGCACCTTCTTTGATGCCCTGGGAGCATCCTCCTTGGTCCCCTCAGAGCATCCACCTTGGTATTCTGGGAACATCTTCCTTGGTGCCCTCGGAGGACTCACCTCAGTCCTCTGGGAGCATCTTTCTCAGTGCCCTGGGAGCATCCTCCTTGGTCCCCTCAGAGCATCCACCTTGGTATTCTGGGAGCATCTTCCTCGGTGCCCTGGGAGGACTCACCTCAGTCCTCTGGGAGCATCTTTCTCAGTGCCCTGGGAGCATCCTCCTTGGTCCCCTCAGAGCATCCTCCTTGGTATTCTGGGAGCATCTTCCTTGGTGCCCTCGGAGGACTCACCTCAGTCCTCTGGGAGCATCTTTCTCAGTGCCCTGGGAGCATCCTCCTTGGTCCCCTCAGAGCATCCTCCTTGGTGTTCTGGGAGCATCTTCCTTGGTGCCCTGGGAGGACTCACCTCAGTCCTCTGGGAGCATCTTTCTCAGTGCCCTGGGAGCATCCTCCTTGGTCCCCTCAGAGCATCCTCCTTGGTGTTCTGGGAGCATCTTCCTTGGTGCCCTGAGAGGACTCTCCTCAGTCCTCTGGGAGCATCTTTCTCAGTGCCCTGGGAGCATCCTCCTTGGTCCTCTGGGAGCATCCTCCTTGGTCCCCTGGGAGCATCCTCCTTGGTGTTCTGGGAGCATCTTCCTCGGTGCCCTGGGAGGACTCACCTCAGTCCTCTGGGAGCATCTTTCTCAGTGCCCTGGGAGCATCCTCCTTGGTCCCCTCAGTGCATCCTCCTCAGTGCCTTTGGAGCCCCCTCCTCGGTCCCCTCTCCCTGTACCCCTCCAGGGACCGCGGGTACCGTTTTCCCCCGACCCAAACCCGGCGCGAGGGCAGGCGGGCGGGCTATAAAAAGCGTTGTCAGGAGCTGCTGCCTCACCTCGCTGCCAGGGAGAGCCGCAGGGCCCACTCGAGGGAAGCTCCTGGCAGGCAGGACCCGTGTTTACCCTGCACGTAGCAACCCCCGGGCCGGCGCCCGGCGCAGCCTTCATTAACCACGGTGCGTAACCGGGGGCAGCAGCCCCGGGCGCAGATGGAGCCGGGGCCGCGAGCGCTGGGCCAGGTGCTGCCGTGGCATTAGAGGGCTCATTAGTCACCGGGAGCTGGGAGAGCTCCAAACCCTTCCTGCTTGCGATTTTGCCTCCAGCAGGATGTTTTTCTCGAGGCTGCTGCTCTTTCCCGAGGGGGGCTCGGGGTGGGGGGCTCTGTAAAAGGCTTTGGGATGTGGTTTTGGATCATCCCACCGTTGGAAAGCACCCACACAAAGCTGCAGCCCTGATGCCCTGCAGTGCATCCTGATAAATCATCCAGTCCCAAAAGTCGTCCCTTGGCCTCCAACCCCCTGAGCTGGGGCTGATCCCAAATATCTCCTGGCCCCGAGTGCCATCCTTTGGTCTCCAACCCCCTGAGATGGAGCTGATCCTAAATATCTCCTGGTCCCGAACACTGTCCCTCAACCTCCAACTCCCTGAGCCAGGGCTGATTCCAAATATCTCTTGGCCCTGACATCATCCCTTGGCCTCCAACCCCCTGAAGATGAAGCTGATCCCAAATATCTCCTGGCCCCAAATCCCATCCCTCGGTCTCCAAACCCCCAAGATGGAGATGATCCGAAATATTTCTTGACCCTAAACACTGTCCCTCAACCTCCAACCCCCTGATTCAGAGCTGATCCCAAATATCTCCCGGCCCTGAAGCTCCTTTCCCACAGCCTGGGGAGCCTCAGCCACCAGAGAGAGAAACAGGGGAGATCCCAACACCTCTCCAGCCATCCTCCCAGTCCATCCCAGTGCCGATGCCATGAGACCAGACACAGAGCATGTTGCTGTGCCAGGGGACGCTGCCGGTCACCCCAGAAAGGTGCTGGGGCAGCCCAAAACAGCCTCTCGGTGATGTTTGCCAGGACCCTGAGGGTGCTCAGCCTGGGCTGGCTGCAAAAATCCTGCCAGAAGAGTGTGGGACTGGATTTGACCATCTTGATGGAGCAGGTGAGGGAAGGCATCTCCGTAGTGCAGAACCCATCCTGCCCCTTTGTGGGGGCACACGTGTGCCACAAATACCAACTTTGCCACGGCCAGAAGGTCTCCATCCCTGGTGCAGAACAGCAGGAGAGGGTCCAAGCTTTATTTCTCCAACAATTTTTCCACCTCAGGCGCTGTGCACCGTGACTCATCCCTTCTCTTGTATCTGAAACGATGGGTTTGGCTTTTCTTCGGTGAGATTTGGCTCTTCCTGTGTGACCAAACCAGCTCTCAGCTTCCCAAGGGAATTTTTTGCTCTGGTGCATCCCACAAAGGGGACAAAGCTGGAAAGTGTGGTTGAAGGCTGTGTTGGCCGATGGTTCTCCCAGCTGTGGGTTCCTGCCCCCAGCACGTGCCGTGTCCCGTCAGTGTCCCCTTAGTGTCACAATCCTCGGTGTGGAAGCGCCTCGTTGTCCTCACCCATGGCCCTGTGAGCTCAATCCATCCAGGAGAGGAGATGGCAGCAGTTTCACCCAATTGATGCTTGGCCAGGGGTGAGCTGGGTGCTATCCTCCTGGATGGCTCCGTGACAGCGGTGACAACCAGCTGTAGGAGGCGATGGGCCCCTTCTCACCCAGGGGTGGCACCTGCTTGGCTGGCAGCGAGATACCAGGGATGGTGGGAGCATCCTGGCCGTGTGGTCTGGTCCTGGAGGTGCTCCCAGATTTGTCCCAAGTCTTTGGTGCTCGGGGACCTTCTCGTGCCACGCAGAGACCCAGCACACCAAAACCCAGGCTGATGGTGCTGCGTCCCCTCCCTGGACTGCATCGGGGGGTGACCTTGGGGTGGGTCCCACGAGCAGGTCAGGGCTGACCCCGGGCTTTGCCACCGGAGCCGGTGTCCTCCCCACCAGCTGTCCTCCCCTCCTGGGCCCCTCTGTCCCCAAGAGAGACCTTGCCCAGTGGGAGCAGCACCCGTTCACCCACCGCAGGGCCAGCTGGCAGCCCGGAGAGGGGTCCCCATCGCTCCCCAGCCCCCTGAGGTCGCCCCGCCAGCCTCACCTTCTCCTTCCTGCCGCTCTCCATCCTGGCTCGGTGATCCAGCATGGGGGCAGCCGTCGGGGCGGGGTGGGCGGTGGGCTGAGCCGTGTCCCCCCCGGCCACCGAGCCCCCCGCCGCCGCGCCTGGCCCGGGAGGGACCCCCCTTCCCGGCAGTCGCCCGGCGGGCGCTGGGCTGCTCCGTCCCTCGCTGCGCTGGGAGATGCTCCACTTTCGCCGCTTTAGCGCATCCGACGCCCAGCGGCGGCTGCTGAGGGGGGTGTCCCCGATCACCCCCCCCCCCAACCTCCCAGCCTCCGGACCCTCAAGCAGAGGAGCAGGGAGAGGGGTCCAGCGCCCCGGCAGGATCAGCCTTCTCGCCCCACATCTCGGTGCCACCTCGACGCCAGTGGGGTCACGCTCTTCCTGCTCCCTTCCAAGCTCTTTATTGGGTGGTTCTCAACACAACGAGAAGGTCTCGATCTCAGTGGGGTTTTACAGCCAGCAGGGAAGTCCCAGAGTGGTGGCAACGCTTGGTCGGGGGCCGCTGGCCCCGTCATGCGAAGCACCACGCCCCGGGCCACCCGTGTCCCCGCGCTGGTTGCCATAGCAATGGCGCGATGTCCTGGCAAGCACTCCAGCGGAGGGCTTAGCAACCTGGCACGCTCCCATGGAGACCACGGGCTCGGTGACAAAGGTTACAGCCACCTGGCGAGGGGCGAGGTGACTGGGAAGTGCTCCGTGCGCCCGGGATGGGAAACGATAAACAATGGCGGGCGCGCAGGCCGACTGCGGGCAGACGGCGCTTTGGGGGGACACGGCGATCCCCACCCATCCCCGGATTGGTGCCGTCAGCAATGGTGGGGGGCACCTAGGGAAAGGCCAGGTTTTGGAGGTCCCACTGGACAATGGGACGCTGTTGGCTGAGGATGGACCCCAAAATCTTACAGTGTTGGCGTTCTCTGGGACACAGAGCAAGGAGGGAGGAGGAAGGGGCCCCACGTGGACCTCAAAAACCTCCCGGTGCTGGTGTTCTCTGGGACACAGAGCTGGGGGGGAGAAGGAAGGGTCCCTCAGAAGAACCCCAAAACCTGCCTGTGTCGGTGTCTCCTGGAACACGGAGACAGGAGGGAGAAGGTAGGGTCCTCTAGATGGTACCCCCAAAACCTCCTTGTGTTGGTGTCTCTGTGACACAGAGCAGAGAGGGAGAAGGAAGGGTCCCCCAGAAGAACCCCAAAACCTGTTTGTGTTGGTGTCCCTGGGACATGGAGCTTGTGGGGGGAGAAGGAAGCATCCCTAGGATGCACCCCAAAACCTTCCGGTGTCGGTGTCAATGGGACACAAATCAGGGAGGGAGAAGAAGGGTCCCCTGAAGGGACCCCAAACCTCCTGGTATCAGCATTTCCTAGCACATGGATCTGGGGAGGGAGGATGAAGGGTGCCCTGGGAAGCCTGGATGGGCACTGGGGGACCTGGGAGCTCCATGGGGGAACAGCGGAGCTTGGGTGGGGGTGGCAGGACTCGGGGGGGGGGGGTCAGGGTCACCCCACAGCACCCCATACCTCCCCTGTGGGGCACAACAGGGCCTGGTTCAGCCATGGGTGCCCACCTGGGGTGGTCTCTGACCCTGGGGCGATCTTCACCCCACAGTGGGGGCTGACACACTTGGGGGGGGCATCCCCCTCCTGCCATTTGGCCCCCACCCTGTGAGGACGAGGGCAGGCCCACAGAGGGGCACCCATCCCATGGAGGTGTCCCCACCCCACGGAGAGACCCCCAACCCCCACCCCACAGAGGGGTCTCCACCTCATAGAGGGGGCCCTGCACTCCAAAGGCCTCCAAACCCCCCCACACACAGAGAGGTCCTCAACAAAGAGGGGTCCCCACATCATAGAGGGGCCCCCCAATACATGGAGAGGCCTCCAGCTCACTCAGGCATCCTCACCCACAGAAGGGTCCCCACCCCACACAGGGGACCCCACCCCACAAAGGAGGCCTCAACCCATAGAGAGGCCCCCAACCCCCACCCTACTGATGGGTCCCAGCTCATAGAGGGGCCCCCCACCCCACAGAGTGGCCTCCACCCCATAGAGGGTACCCAAATCCCACCACAGAGAGGGACAAAGAGGGGCCTGTCACCCTGATATAAGAAGGGGTTGTTATTGCAGAGAGTGGAATATTTTGATTTAATAGAGTTGCTTTTCAGGAGAATTGGTTTTGTGACTTTGGTCAAGGGCTAAGGAACGGTTTTGAAAGTGAGACCCAGCTCCTCTGATCGTGAGTTTTGAAAACAGTGCTGTTCCCAGGCAATCCTTCTTCCCTTATCTGAGAAAGCAAGGTTGGACAAAGCTCCAAAGCTCCAATGAGCAGAGATTTGGCTGTTGTGAAGTCCATTATAATAATAAAATTAGTCCTTGGAAAGTAATAGAATATGAATGAGATTAATGGGAGGGTTTCTACACCCGTGTGTAAGGGGAAAGATCTTCTGTCCCAGCCCTTGTCTTGTTACAGGATTGATGGGATCGTTCCTGCTGAAATAAAGGATGCCAATAAATATAATAATGATAATGATAATGATGATAATAATAATAATAACAACAATAATAATAATAATAATAATGGTGTAAATAAATAAATAAACTCCAAAACAAGTCTAAGAGAGCATATTTGCCAATATGTTCAGTATCAGGACAGAGAACTAGTTCAAAGCTGCAACGAGCAGATATTTGGCTATTGTGAAGTTCATAATAATATTAAAATCAGTCCTTGGGAAGTAATAGGATATGAATGAGATTAATGGGAGGGTTTCTACACCTGTTTGTAAGGGGGAAATACATTGTGTGACAGCTCTTGTCTCATTAAACGTCTGATGGAATTGTTTCCTCATGCTGAAATAAAGGCTGCTGCTTTCTAAACCTCCAAAACGAGTTTATTTGTCGGCAATTTCGGTATCAGCCCCACAGAGAGGACCCCACAGAGAGGACCCTCACCCCACGGAGGGGCCCCCCCACACCACAGAGAGGACACTACCCCCCCCCGAGGCCCAGAGAGGCCCCAGCCCCTTCCGCCCCGCCCCTGTCCAGGCCGCGGGGCTCTAGCGCCGCCTGTCGCGCGGGAGGACCCTGCGGGGAAAGCCCCGCCCCGTG
>JAUMJJ010001180.1:0-42256 GCA_033556795.1 Tapera naevia | reverse complement strand
GTGCGACTTCCGGTTCCGGTCACTCGGGCGGGTGAGTGGGGCGGGGGGGTCGCTCCGGGACGGGCCCCTCCGGCAGGCGGGGGGGGAGGGGGGTCGGTCCCGCCGCGTTCCCGGAACTGGGGGTCCATGAGGGGTCTGGGGGGGAGTCCAGGGGAGTCCTGTCGCGGGGTTGGGGGTGTCCAGAGGGTGTTTGGGGGGGTCCCGCCGCGTTCCCGGGGCTGGGGGGGTGCAGAGGGGGTTGGGGAGGGTCGCTGCGTTCTCTGGGGATGGGGAGGGTCCCAGGAGGATGAGGGTCGGGGGGGGTTCCCACCGCATTCCCGGATCTGGGGGATCAGAGGGGGTCCCATCGCGTTCCTGGGGAAGGCGCTGGAGGTCCCGAGGGAGTTTGGGGGGGTCCCACTGCTTTCCTGAGGGGTGGGGATGGGGATCCAGGGTGGTGGGTCCGGAGGGGCTTGGGGGGGGGGGGCTCCTACCACATTCCTAGGAAGAGAGGGTTGGGGAGGTCCAGGGGGGGTTGGAGGGAGGGGGTCTCGCTGCATCCCTGGGCTTGGGGTGGTGAGGGGGTTCCTACCTTGTTCCTCAGAGGAATGGGAAGCACCGGGGGGGGTGGGGGGAGCCCCGGGGCCACTCTGTCTCACCCCCTGCCCCACAGCAGCACCCACCATGGCGAACCACCTGCGGTTCGTGGGCCGCACCGTCATGGTCCAGAACGGCAACGTGGATGCGGCCTACGGGGCGCTCACCAGGTCCAGGATCAGGGGGGGATGGGTCTGGGGGGGATGGCTGGGAGGGATCAGAACAGTTTTCAGGGGTTCCCATGGGTCCAGAGCACAGTCCAGCACCAGGGACCCAACCATCCTGGAGCTTGGGAGGGTCCTGCTGAGCTCCAGCACTTGGGATATAAAAATCTCGTTAATTATAATGGTGTCAATTAGTGTCTGGGGTCCCCCTTGGGGGCTCCTTCCCTGTGAATTGGGTTCAGAATACACATTTTTAGGGCTTTTCACTACATTTGAGGCTCCTAAAGCACAGGTGATGCTGGGAACTGTTTCCATTAGGTCACACCTCCTGATGCATTTTCATGCATGGATTTGATTAAATTAAAAATTAAGACACAGATTGGTTCTGATGAGGGGAGGGGGGTGGGGGTCTAGAGGGTCAGGGAGGGGAGCAGTGGCTCCTACAAGAGGAAGAGGAAGGAATCCCATTGTGTTGCCATGCCTGCCTTTGTTTTTACAGCCTGATGAAGCTCTGAGGGTGCTCGTTCCCCTCCTCGTTATCCTCAGCCTGCTGAGGAGCTCAGGCTGATGAGGGAAACAAGTGGGAGTGACCAAAGGATCCTGGGGAAAGCATCCCTGTGTCCCCATGTCCCCCGCTGCATCTGGTTCTGGATGCATCAAGCTGTGCCTGGTTATCTAAAGGCACCAGGAGGTCATTGTTCCTCCCCAAATTTCACGTTTTCCTGGGAAAAAATGTTACTGGAATCGCTCCAGGTCTGAGTGTGATGCAGGGGAGTTAAAAATACAGAAAGGAGGCTCAATTTTTTCCCAACCTCCCTGGGTTTTGACACAAAGCAAAGGAGGAAATGGGGACTGTAGATCATCTCTGCCCCTGCCTGTCCTCTCTCTCCCCACGCAGGATCCTGACGCAGGACGGGTTGGTGGACGTGGTGCGCAGGGGCCGTTACTACGAGAAGCCGTGCCGGCGGCGACAGCGCCTGGCGTACGAGGCCTGTCGGCGAGTCTACAACCATGAGATGGGCAGGAAGATCACCTTCCTGGCACGGACAATCCGCACAGACCCCTGGCTGGGTTGCTAGGGACCCCCCCCATGGCCCTGCAATAAACATCCTGCCCGTTAATCAAAGTGGAATTGTTCTGTCATAGAATCATGGGATGGTTTGGGGGGTTAGGGGCCTCAAAGCCCATCCAGTCCATGGGCAGGGACACCTCCCACTGGATCAGGGGGCTCCAAGCCCCATCCAAGCTGACCTTCAGCACCTCCAGGGATGGGGCAGCCACCACTACTCTGGGAAACCTGGGCCAGGGCCTCCCCACCCTCACAGCAAAACATTTCTCCCCAAGATCTCATCTCAATCTCCCCTCTTTCAGTTCAAAACCCTTCCCCTTGTCCTCTCCCTGCACTCCCTGACCAAGAGCCCCTCCCCAGCTTTCCTGGAGCCCCTTTCAGTCCTGGGAGGCTGCTCTAAGGTCTCTTCTCCAGGCTGAACAACCCCAACTCTCCCACCCTGTCCTGTACAGGAGGTTCTCCAGCCCTTGGATCATCTCCGTGGCCTCCTCTGGCCTCGCTCCAACAGCTCCAGGTCCTCCCTGTGCTCAGGACTCCAGAACTGGACCCAGGGCTCCAGGTGGGGTCTCCCCAGAGCAGAGGGGCAGAATCCCCTCCCTCCCCTCTGGTCCCACTGCTCTGGATGCAGCCCAGGACACGGAGGGGGCGGTTTCTGGGCTCTTTGCCGGCTCCTGGGGAGCTTCTCCTCCCACAGCACCCCAAGTCCTTCTCCTCAGCGCTGCTCCCAATCCATTCTCCGCCCTGGCTGTCATTAATTACATTAATTAACGCGGGGTGGGCGGGGCCTGGCGCTGCCCGCCTTGGCGGGGGGGTGTCACGTGGCGTGGGCGTGGCTAAGCGCGCCCCGCCCCCCTCGTAGCCCCGCCCCCCTCCCCTCCCTCCCCCCGTCCGCCTCCTTCCCGGCGTCCCCCGCGCGAGGGGAGGGGTCGGGCGGGAAATGCGCAGGCGCCGCGCGCGCCGCTTCCGTTTCCGCCCCGCAGCGCCATCACCGTCGGGGCCGCCGCTGGGACCGGGCCCTGCAGGGGGGCCGCGCCCGGCCCCGGTGAGGGGGAAGGGGAGGGGGTCCTGAGGTTGTGGGCGGGGAGGGGCCGCGGGTGAGGGGAATGGGGCCGCGGGGAGGCTGCGGTTTAGCGGGGGGAGGGAGGGCGTAAGGGAGGTGGCGCCTGGGGAGGGGGGGGGGGCACCAAGGAGGCCGTGGGTGAGGGAGTGGGAGGTGAGGGCAGGGGGCGGCTGAAAGGAGGGGGAGGCCACGGGGGAGAGAAGGGAGAGGTGAAAGGAACGGGGAGACCCCGGTGAGGGGAGGAGGGGGGCACTGGGGAGGTCTCGGTGAGGGAGGGTGGGTGGGGGGCACCAAGGAGGATGCGGGTGAAGGAATTGGGGGGCACCGGCTGGGCCATGGGTGAGGGGAGGGGGGAGCAGAGGGGTCGCCGTGGAATTGAGGAGCACTGGGGGGGAGGGGATTGCAGGGAGGGGGTGGGTGAGGGGAGTGGGGAACCGAGGAAGGAGGGGGGCAGCAGGGAGGGGGTGACACTGAGGAGGTGGTGGGTGAGAGCAGGGGACCTGGGGGGAGGGAGGGGCATCGGGAAGGCAGTGGTTGAGGGGGAATGGGGCACTGGAGCGGCTGCAGCTTAGGGGAAGAGGGGCACTGGGTAAGAGGGAGCACTGAGGCTTGGGGGGTGGGGGCAGGGAGGGCAAAGAGAGAGGGGCCGTTAGGGAGGCGGTGGCTGAGAGGAGGGGACTGGGAATGGGCATCTGAGAGGAGGGGAGGGTCACGAGGGAGGGGAGGCACTAGGAAGGCACAGATCCCTCCACAGTCTCTCTGACCCCATCTCTTTCCCCCCACCCCCAAGGACGCCGTTGGCCGGCGGCACCGTGGGAACAGTGGCCTCGGCCTCTCGTTGCCCCCAGGAAGCAACTTCGTGAGGACGATCGGTGCCTGAGTCTGTAAATTCAAAACCTCCCCTGCTTGTGACTTCCCCTGCTGACCCTTCTGAAGCTGCTGAGTCTGAACTTTGAGGTTAAATCCCATAATTTTGCTCTTTTGGAGCTACTTTTAAATTATGTGTGAGAAACTTGCTGTGAGAGTGCGAGACTGTGGGGATTTGGGGCTTTTGGGCTCCACATTGCTGCTCTGAGCCTGTGGATTTACTTGTCTGGGCTGCCTACCGTCTGTAAGCATAAATGTGGTTTTATTAGAGCTGATTCCCAGGCTCCTGATTCTCTGTTTCAGTAAATATAACTATATTTGATCAGTTTTCTGTTTAATTAAACTGACGTTGAGCCCAAGGCTCCACAGGACTTTTTGTAAGGGGAGGGAATTCTGAGGTCAAACATGTTTCCTTAAGAAGATTTTCTCCAGTTTCCAGATAAAGGAGACTTGGTTTCCAAATCAGATTAGGGCTCGGGGCGGGTAATTAAATGTTATTGCATCCAGGGCTGTGCCTGATGGCAGGAACGCTGCTGGTGATTAACGGTGAGCGATCTCCACCTTGGAAAAGCCGGAAGTTCGGCTCCTCCGGCGGCAGCCGCTGGGTTTAAGCAGCAAACACGGAGGCAGCCGGGCGTGTACCGGGCTTTGATGTCTCAGTGAAGCAGAGCGTGTTCAGAGGAGTCTCTGGAATGGGAAAGAGGCGGATTAAGGGCAAAAGGGAGGCATTTCTGGATCAGCTTGGCTCACGTTGGTCTTGCGGCCGCTCTGTAGAGCTGTGGGTCCTTAGGGACTGGGCTGGCAGGCAGGAAAAGAACCGAGGGGTTCAGAGCAGAGCCAGGACACGAAGGTGCTCGCTGTGTGTCCATTGTCTGTCAGGGAAGGTCAGTGGGACAGGGGAGGCTCCAGAGCCATCTGCCAGCAGGATTTCCCTTTGCAGGGCCTGGTTCTGCCTGAAGTCGTGGGCTCCTCGCTGCTCAGGCCCTTCCTCCCTGCTTTGCTCCTCTCATTTCACTTTGTGTTTTAAAAATAAGAGAGACAAAGTAATTTCCCAAGAGGTTTCACCACTCGTAAGGTCCCTCAGGGAGGAGAAAAGCGAGGATAATCCGATGCTTCCTTTCACTGATGTGTGGTTTTCTCACCTGGCATCTTGACAGGTCCGAGCAGGACAATTCCCTGCGGCTCCTGGCAAGGATGGCGCTCTCCAAGAGGGAACTGGATGAGCTCAAGCCATGGATAGAGAAGACAGTGAAGCGAGTGCTGGGCTTTTCGGAGCCCACGGTCGTCACCGCGGCGCTCAACTGTGTCGGGAAGGGAATGGACAAGAAGAAAGCAGCCGGTACGTCCTGCGCGCAGAGCAAACGGGCCCACGCAGAGCCTTGGATCCTATATCAACACATTCCCTCTGTTCTTGGAAGTAAAAATGAAATTAAGCCCTGTTTTATCTTGGAAATACTAATTTAACCAATTTCACCCATTTTGGTTTGACCACTAGAGCTCTGATTTTTTGTCTCCTCAAGGCCTGGACTCCCTTAATCCTTCCGAGTTTAAAGTTCCTGACGTCAGGATCTGCAGATGCCAGAGCCTGCAGGCCCCGCTGTGTTCCCAGGGTTGAATCCACCTTTAGGTGTTTTACAGCTTTGCCAATGTCTCCGTGGATTCTTCCCCTCATCCCACGCAGAGAATTCTGAACTGACCCAACTCCTCCTCTTTTCCAGACCACCTCAAGCCCTTCCTGGACGATTCCACCCTGCGATTTGTGGACAAACTCTTTGAGGCGGTGGAGGAAGGCCGAAGCTCCAGGCACTCCAAATCCAACAGCGACCGGAACCGGAAGCGAGAGCTGAAGGTGATTATTGATTATTGATTGCTTTTTTTCCCTGTGGTTCGGTGGCCGTGGAGGCAGCCAGTGCTCTGCCACACTTTCCTCTTCCAGAGGTACATCTCGTAATGCTTAACGTTCAAGAGAAAAGACCCTTCTCCATGATGAAGTGTGTGAGCCTTTACCTTTCGGTTCTCTGCGCCTCCGGAGGAGGCAGCGCTGGGCTCTCATGGTGGTGGAATCTCAGCTTTCTGGTTTCTTTTCTGGTCTTCACAGGGCTGGTGCATTGGAGTCACTCACCAGGGCTCCACCTCTCTTTTCTTTCCTGCTCTTTGCCATTGAGTTTGCAGTGATGGGTTTTCACTGGGAGCCTGGGGTAGGTGCTCCCAGCACCTTCCCGTTGCTCTTTCTTGCCCAGACGCGCTGGGTTTCATTCTTCCAGTTGGCCCTTCTCATCAGTGAGCAAGCAGGGCTCTGCTGGGTGATCTGGTGGCCTTCCATTCTCTTTTCCCATCTGGAATCACCAGAGGATGATGTTGGGACAGCTCTGTTGTAGTGCCAGGTTGATGACAGCAGGGATTTTACATCTCCTTGGGGTTTCTCCCACCTAACGCTTCTCCGGGGTTGTAGAAGTCTTGTGCATCCAGACCTGTTTTCACCCTCTTTCTTCTCTTGAAGACTTCACTTGCCATCTGGAATTGTGTTTTTCCCATAAGTCATGTGCTGAGTTTAAAAGGATCTCTCTCCATGCTGCTCCCCACTCTCGGAGTCAGTCTCCATTCACTCTTTCCGAGGTCCCTCTATTCCAGAAGTCTCTGTTTCCCTGTGACAGTTTCAGTCAGAGCTTGACCTCAGTGACCTGTTCAGGATTTGGATCCCCTCAGCCGTGTTAGGAGACAGCTGCCTCCACTCCTTGTTTTCCCTTAGGATCTTACCTTTCTCCTGAGGCTTTAACGAGGTCTCCTCCAGGTCCATGTGTGGTGAAGCCGGTGCAGCCCGCGGAGCCGCAGTGCAATCAAATTTAGTGACTCAGGTTTGGCTCCAGGTGTCCCAGTGCCTGAGAGCAGCAATAGCTTAATGAGCTTTGCCCTCCTGCAGCTTCCTTGGTGCTGTAAGTGTCTTTCATGGAATTGTCATAGAATCATGGGATGCTTTGGCTTGGAAGGGACCTTAAATCCCATCCATTTCCACCCCCTGCCGTGGGCAAGGTGGTTCAAGTGTTTCCATGCTGTGGTTCCATTTTAATTGGGGTGCTGAGCTGCCACAGCACTGTAGGAAAGCGAGGTTTCGGCAGGGCTGGTGGATCTGAGCTGCTCCCTTTGACCTAACCCTAGAATAGAATTTATGATTTGTCCTGTCATCTCTTGGGGAGAGATAAGGGCGTCGTCATTCCCATTGCTGGGGGGTGGCAGGATCACTGGCTGCAGCCCAGCAGGATGGCTCTTGGCACAGCCAACACGTGTGGATCTCCTCTTTCCTCCCAAATTGAGTTAAGATTGTGCCCTGCTTCGGGCTGTCTCGTCCTCTCCTCTTCCTCTTGGCCTGGGGAGGGAGCTGCATCCCGTTCAGAGGGGATCTCGTGCTGGCAGAGCAAAGCTGTGACTGGGGGTTCTTCTCCAGGAGAGCATCTGCTGGGGTGTCTCTTGTGACTGCAGAGGGCTGGTGGCAATCTCTGCCCCAGACACAGGGCTGGGAAGCAGCAGAGCAAACCTTTTGGCTCCTGGTGTGAGGACAGATGTCCCGCCTGCCAAATCTCACCCCCTCTCTCTGGAATTGCCTTTCTTGGAGCTGCTCCATCAAGATCTGGATCTGTCCTGGCCCTGCTGTAACACGAGATGTCCTGGCGAGCTGTCGGATCACGGTCACACTTGCAGACTGACTCCTCCCCCCACCCCAGTGCAGCTTTTAGAGCTGAATTTGTACTCCCAGGCTGAGATCTTGTAGCAAAGAGCAGTGGATTTATCCAGACCTGACCCCCTTTGCTGTCCTCAGCGCGCTGTCTGGCCTCCCCTCTCTCTCCTGGTTCGCTCCCACGGGGTAGGTCATTGCTTGGGAAGTTTCAGGAACTTAAACGTAATGGTTTACACACTTTATACTATGGGCAAGTCCTTTCTCTTGAACTTGTAGGTTTTCCAAGAAGTACCTGTGTCTGGATGAGGAAGTGTCCTTGTAGGATATGACCCGTTATAGTGAAGAAGGGATTGCAACTAACGCTTACAACCGGTGTGTATATTTTCTTTTCAAATAACACCTCGACACACACACACACACCCCTCAGTAACACAACCACGGGGATCAATCCGGCTTAGCACACACTGAGTGACTGCAATCCCTGGCTGCAGGGATTGTGGGATGTGCCAGAACGTTCTGTGTGTCACACACCTCACCTTTGGCTTGTGACCTTCACGCTGGATGTGAATCCATCGCCGCGGTCACCGCTTTGCCGGAGCGGCGCAGTTTGAGCTTTGGATCCGAACTGGGATTGGCTGGGTCGGAGCGTGAGGGTGTTCTGACCCACACTGGGCCAGAGGCTGCATCTGCCTTTTGGAGAGGATGTGGTAGGGACCCTTCAACAAAACTTCTGAAGTTGGTAGAATCACAGAATCATAGAATGATCTGATTGGAAAAGACCTCTGAGATCATCGAGTCCAGCTGTACCTGTCCCCTTCCTAAACCATGTCCTTAAGAAACTCATCCACCCACCTTTTAAACACCTCCAGGGATGGGGACTCAGCCCCCTCCCTGGGCAGTTCCAGGGCCTGAGAACCCTTTCAGTGAAAAAATTTTTCCTGATGTCCAGTCTGAACCTCCCCTGGTGCAACTTGAGGCCATTTGCTCTTGTCCCACCTCCTGTCCCTTGGGAGCAGAGCCCAGCATCCCCTCCCCACGGCCTCCTTTCAGGCACTTGGGGACAGTGATGAGGTCTCCCCTCAGCCTCCTCTTCTCCAGGCTCAACAACCCCAGGGCCCTCAGCTGCTCCTCTCAGCACTTGTTCTCCAGCCCCTGCCCTAGCCTCATTCCCTTCTCTGGACACTCTCCAGCCCCTCAAGGTCCTCCTTGGGGTGAGGGGCCCAGAACTGCCCCCAGTGCTCGCGGTGCAGCCCCACCAGTGCCCAGTGCAGGGGCACAATCCCTGCCCTGCCCCTGCTGCCCTCGCTGTGTCTGACACAGCCCAAGATGCCATTGGCCCTCTTGGCCACTTGGCCACTGCTGCCTCATGTTCAGCCCCTGCCAACCAACACCCCCAGGCCCTTCTCCTCCAGCTCCTCTCCAGCCACTCTTCCCCAAGCCTGTGACACTGCAAAGGAGACCTGGAAACCATTTTATCCCAGTCATAGGCAGGCTTTTTCCACTTCTCCAGGAAGCTGAGCGAGAGTTTAAAAATCTCAGTGACATAAAAACGTTCCACCACCAAGAGAACAGTGGTGGCTTTCCCACAGGCACAGCCCTGTGATGTCTCTTCTCCTTTGTGCTCTTGTGTCAATCATCACTGATGCCACTCTGGTGGGCGACCATGATCCCAGTAGATCACCTTGAACATTCCTCCCTGGAAGCTCAGCACGGCAGCGCTGACCGTACAGCGCCGGATCTGATCCACCTGGTGGTTTCTCATCTTGAAACACCATCCGTGAGGAGAATTCTTTGGTTTTAACCCCAGTTTTCTCCCCCTTCTCTCCTTTTCTGTTAGGATGTGTTTGGTGATGACTCGGAGGTATCCAAGGAATCTTCTGGTGTCAAGAAGCGCCGCATACCGCGGTTCGAGGAGGTTGAGGATGAGCCAGAGGTCATTCCAGGCCCGCCGTCGGAGAGCCCTGGGATGCTGACCAAGCTCCAGGTCAGTCTGAATGGACTGTGTGGTAAAAGCTCTGCCCTGGAGCAGAGCTTGCCCGTGCCAGAGTTCCTGAATCCAGTGGGGTTTAGTCTTTAATTTGCCTTAATTCCTATCATGAGCTGAGCAAGCGAATGGCAGGGTGCTCTTGATTGTCCTTCGTTTGCTGCCGTCGTTGCCCACGTTCCCTTCACTGCCTCTCAGGCCTTGGTGGGTGAATCATGTGCATGATGTGAGGCCTTGGATGTTCTCCTCACGTAAGAGAGAGGAAACGGTCTCGGCAGAGAGCGCCCTCGTGTTTGGTTCCTTCCCAGCAGCTGGAGGTCATTGCTGAGAGCAGTTGGAGACACTTTGGTTCACACTGAGCTGCCTCGTGTGCAGCTGAAAAAGGGCACCAGGGGCCCCTTCTCGCCCTCTGAGAGGGGAAAGGGAAATTCACTGTCGGATCCCCGATGTAAGAAGGACATGGAAGTGTTGGAATGGCTCCAGAGGAGGCCACGGAGATGATCCAAGGGCTGGAGAACCTCCTGTGTGAGGACAGGCTGAGAGAGTTGGGGTTGTTGAGCCTGGAGAAGAGAAGGCTGTGGGGAGACCTCAGAGCAGCCTCCCAGGACTGAAAGGGGCTCCAGGAAAGCTGGGGAGGTGCAGGGTTGCAGGGAGAGGATGAGGGGAAAGGTTTTGAGCTGAAAGAGGGGAGATTGAGATGAGATCTTGTGGAGAAATGTTTTGCTGTGAGGGTGGGGAGGCCCTGGCCCAGGTTGCCCAGAGCAGTGGTGGCTGCCCCATCCCTGGAGGTGTCCAAGGCCAGGTTGGATGGGGCTTGGAGCCCCCTGATCCAGTGGGAGCTGTCCCTGCCCGTGGAACTGGATGGGCTTGGAGGTCTCTTCCATCCCAAACCATTCCTTGTGTCTCTGTTCTCCACACAGATCAAACAGATGATGGAGGCGGCCACTCGGCAGATCGAGGAGAGGAAAAAGCAGCTGAGTTTCATCAGTCCTCCCACACCACAGGTACCTGGTGGAAGCCTCCAGGTGATCCCCATCCCAGCAAGGACGCGTCGGTTGGAACAGGCAGGGAACAAACCTCCTTTTCTCTCCCAACAGCCAAAAATTTCTTCTTCATCCCAATCGGAGCGTCTCCCCATCGGCAACACGATCCAACCCTCGCAGGCAGCGACGTTCATGAACGACGCCATCGAGAAGGCCAGGAAGGCCGCGGAGCTGCAGGCCCGGATCCAGGCTCAGCTGGCCCTGAAACCAGGGCTCATCGGCAACGCCAACATGGTGGGATTGGCCAACCTGCACGCCATGGGGATCGCGCCGCCGTGAGTACCTGCTGCTTCCCGCTGCCATCCTGGGCTCTGGGAGGCTGGAATGCCCACAGAAGGGTCTCCAGCACCGTTGGTTCCCTGAGGGTGGCCTTAATGACAGCTGAAGGAACTAATTTTGTCTTAAAAAGGAGGAATGGGAGGTTCATCCTTCCCAGAGGAAGGCTCTTCCCAACTTCTGCGCTTGGGATTTGAGTCCTGCCTGGCAGCGTAGATGAGATGTGACTTTATAAGGAGACTTTCATAGAACCATGGAATGGTTTAGGTGGGAAGGGACCTCAAAGCCCATCCAGGGCTATGGGCAGGGACACCTCCCACTGATCAGGGGGCTCCAAGCCCCATCCAAGCTGGCTTTCAACACCTCCAGGGATGGGGCAGCCACCGCTGCTCTGGGCAACCTGGGCCAGGGCCTCCCCACCCTCACAGCAAAACATTTCTCCCCAAGATCTCATCTCAATCTCCCCTCTTTCATCTCAAAACCCTTCCCCTCATCCTGTCCCTGCACTCCCTGATCCAGAGCCCCTCCCCAGCTTTCCTGGAGCTCCTTTCAGTCCTGGGAGGCTGCTCTAAGCTCTCCCCAGAGCCTTCTCTTCTCCGGGCTGAACAACCCCAACCCCTGTGTTAGCCCTGGACTGGTTTGGTGTTTGCCATGGAAATAAACTTACATTTCCATTGAGTTTACACTGCACTCACGTTTTAATACTCCAAATCTTGTCTCACCACCAGGAAAGTGGAGCTGAAGGATCAGACAAAGCCTACGCCACTGATCTTGGATGAGCAAGGCCGAACTGTTGATGCGACTGGTAAAGAGATTGAGTTGACTCACCGCATGCCAACCCTAAAAGCAAACATCAGAGCTGTGAAGAGAGAGCAGTTCAAACAGCAGCTTAAAGAAAAACCCTCGGAAGATATGGAATCGAACACTTACTTTGACCCCCGGGTCTCCATAACCCCAGCCCAGCGTCAGAAACGCACCTTTAAGTTCCATGAAAAAGGCAAATTTGAGAAAATTGCCCAGAGGTTGCGAACGAAGGTATTTGAGGTCTTGCCATGCTACCTGAGAGCACGGAAGTGAGGGTTCGGTTCGGGATGGGAGTTGACTCTCCTCTCCTGGGATGCACAGGGAGCCTCTTGGCTTTGAGGAAGAAGCTTTTCAGGAAAGTCACCTGGAACTTTTCTGTCAACGTCGGCAAAGCGGGCGCCCGAATTAGAGTTTGTGTGTGGGAAGTGCCTCCTTCCAGCCACTTTCACCTGGTGAAAGACAAAATGTTGAGGTTTTCTGGGGGTAAAGGATTGACAAAATGCCAAAGAGAACAGGTTGTTTTCTGGCCGAGTGTTCTTTCCACAGCTGTGATCGCCCCAGGGTGGGGATTTGAAGGAATCTTGGTAGATTAGGAAGGAATTCTTTCCTCTGAGGGTGGGGAGGCCCTGGCCCAGGTTTCCCAGAGCAGTGGTGGCTGCCCCATCCCTGGAGGTGTCCAAGGCCAGGTCAGATGGGGGGCTTGGAGCCCCCTGATCCAGTGGGAGGTGTCCCTGCCCGTGGCAGGGAACTTGGATCTGGATGGACTTTGAAGTCCCTTCCAATCCAAACCATTTCCTGATTCTAAAACACCCAAGTTCTTGGGGAGAAGGGGAGAGAAGAGCTCCATTAGACCAAAAAGTTGAGGGATACGATGCCTAGAGAAACATTCCTTTGGGATTGTTCCAAACTCCTAGAAGGCTCTGAAATAAGACCAGATTTTTGGCAGCTTTGTGAGCTCCTGCCATCACAGGCCGTGTGGTTTCCTCCACATTCAGCTTCGGATTGGTTTAGACCATAAATAAACCACGAGGTGCTTAGGTGTTTGTGCTGTTCCTGAAGTCTCTGCTGCTTTGGAGTGACCTTTATGTGGTGTTTTCCTCTCTTGTGTTCTCAGGCTCAACTAGAAAAGCTGCAGGCAGAGATCTCCCAGGCTGCCAGGAAGACAGGAATACACACTTCCACCAAGTTGGCTCTTATGACCCCAAAGAAGGAGCTGAAGGAAGGGGAGATCCCAGAGATCGAGTGGTGGGACTCCTACATCATCCCCAATGGCCTGGACTTGTAAGTAGTTTCCTTGCTGGGTTTTGATCCCTCTGTTGTTGAGGGGGGAACTCGGGAGCTTCTCTTGGGTAACGGGGTGTGTTGAGTATAAATAGGGCCAGACAGACCTGCCTTAGCCATGGAATTCCACCCCTCTCATCCCTGAGATCCAGGTGGGCACCAGGTTTGCTCCCAAATCTCTCTTGGAGCAGGAGGCTGCCCCGTTTCCCTTCAGGAGGCAGTGTTCCTCCAGCATCCCAGAAGGTGATTGCAATGGAGTCAGAGGGATGTTTTAGCCCAGAATTCCTGGTGTGTGTCTTTTTATTCCAAGTGTGAGTGTTTGTACGAGTCTTGTTGGCAGTGGAGGTGTGGGAAGCCTCCCTCCTCACCGTGAAATGTGGGTGGGAATTCCCCTGGGGAGAATTCCCTGTGGTTTGACACCGTGTCCCTGTGTCTCCTGCAGCGCATCAAGCTCTGGTCTGTGCTTCCCAAGGGAAGTGTTGGAGTAATTTTTCCATGGCTTGTGTTTAAGGGAACGCAGGGATTCGGGCTGGGAGGTTTGCAGTGACACCTCTCTCTCTCTCCTTTCTAGAAAAGGTGGAACATCTTCAAAGAAAGATGAGTACTTTGGGATCACAAACCTCGTGGAGCACCCGGCACAGCTCAACCCACCAGGTACTGCCCCAGTTTTGGTTGATGCTGCTGCAGCCTAGAGATAAAAACACTCTGAGTGGCTGCTCGTGGTGGGAGAAGCCCTGCAAGTCAGATATTAGGAAGGCATTTAGACATTAGGAAGAAATTCTTCGTGATGAGAGTGGTGAGACACTGGCACAGGTTGCCCAGAGAAGAGAAGGCTCCAGGGAGAGTTTAGAGCAGCCTCCCAGGACTGAAAGGGGCTCCAGGAAAGCTGGGGAGGGGCTCTGGATCAGGGAGTGCAGGGACAGGATGAGGGGGAAGGGTTTTGAGCTGAAAGAGGGGAGATTGCGATGAGATCTTGGGGAGAAATGTTTTGCTGTGAGGGTGGGGAGGCCCTGGCCCAGGTTGCCCAGAGCAGTGGTGGCTGCTCCATCCCTGGAGGTGTTGAAGGCCAGGTTGGATGGGGCTTGGAGCCCCCTGATCCAGTGGGAGGTGTCCCTGCCCATGGCAGGGGGTGGGACTGGATGGGCTTTGAGTTCCTTTCCCACCCAGATCATTCCATGATTCTATAATTCTGAGTCTGCACTTGTAGCACAGTGGTCCAGCATCTCCTGTCCCTGTAGGGAGGAGAAATCACGAGAAGATAAGTCAGAAAGTTGGCAAAGACAAATGAAATTAGAACAGGAAAATGGTTTGGGTTGGAAGAGACCTTAAAATCCATCCCATCTGCCCTTCAACACCTCCAGGGATGGGGCAGCCACCGCTGCTCTGGGAAACCTGGGCCAGGGCCTCCCCACCCTCACAGCAAAACATTTCTCACCAAGATCTCATCTCAATCTCCCCTCTTTCAGCTCAAAACCCTTCCCCTCATCCTGTCTCTGCACTCCTTGACCAAGAGCCCCTCCCCAGCTTTCCTGGAGCCCCTTTCAGTCCTGGGAGGCTGCTCTAAGCTCTCCCCGGAGCCTTCTCTTCTCGAAGCTGAACAGCCCTAACTTGTTGAAATTGGGAAGAAGAGTCTGCCCTGGATTTATAAACTCTGTGAACCCCGTGGCAGTTTCCAGTCATCCATCTGCTGACCAGGGCAGCCGTGCAGACACGAGCTCCTCATCTCCACCAGGGTGGTTTTAACCTCGTTGCCCTGAGGAAATGGACATTTAAAAAAACACAGAGCATTTTACATTTCTGTAAAGTCAGAGAACAGCCCAAAGGCATTTCCCTGGGTCTCTCTTTGGTGCAAACAGCCTGTGCTGCTGCAGGGTTGGGTTTGATAACGCGTGGCCGGAATGGAGCGTGGTGGAACCTTACCGGAAGTGCTTTCTCTTCCTCCTTCCAAAGGCTTTCTTTGCTCATCCTGCCTCGTTTCTCTTCCCAGTGGACAGTGACACACCTGTGACCCTGGGGGTCTATTTAACTAAGAAAGAGCAGAAGAAATTACGGCGACAGACTCGGAGGGAAGCCCAGAAGGAGCTGCAAGAGAAAGTCAGGCTGGGCCTGATGCCCCCACCGGAGCCCAAAGGTAAAGGTGGGCTGCGAGCCCAGCGTGGGGCTAAATCAGGCCCTCAGACACCAAACCAGCAGCCTGGGCCGAGTGGGAATGTGGTTGGGAATGCTGCACAGGCTCTGTGGGATTGCAGGGGTGGCTTTGCCTGGTGCTGTGATGTGACACCTGCTCAGACACTCGGGTTTGGGGCCTGCCAGGAGCTGTGCTCCTCTGCTCCGGGCAGCAGTGTCCACAGGAGGTGCTCAGCTCCTCTCTTCTTTCCCTTGCAGTCCGAATTTCAAACCTGATGCGAGTGCTGGGGACGGAAGCTGTTCAGGATCCGACCAAAGTTGAAGCTCACGTTAGAGCGCAGATGGCCAAGAGGCAGAAGTAGGTGGCACCTGGTGGTCTTTTTATTTTTTAGATGGATTTAGAGCTGGAGCTGCTTTTCTAGAGTGAAATCCTCGAAGGGGTGATTTTCTGGGTGGTTCAGTGGCCTTGAACAACCCCCCTGAGGCCCAGATCCAGCTGGGTCTTGGTGATCAGCTCAGTCCTCTGGAGAGAGGCCTCGTGCCTCCTATTAACGGCTTTCATACCCTAATGATGATCACCATCGCTGCTGATACTAATTAATGTTCTCAGGGAAGGGAGCAAGAATAAATTGAACTGGTGGCTGTTTTAAAAAAAGGCCACATGGTTTTAATTCAGAGAAATCCAGGCAGGAGTTGCAGCTGCTTTGGGATCCGTGGAACATATTCTGTGCTTAGGAAGAGCAGGATCCGTTCCGAGGCCGTCCCGGGTGCACCACAGGCTGCCTTTGGCTTATTGCTGTGTCTGTCTTTGCATCCAGAGCTCATGAGGAAGCAAACGCTGCCAGAAAGCTCACGGCAGAACAGAGAAAAGCAAAGAAGATCAAAAAGCTGAAAGAAGATGTTTCACAGGGGGTTCACATCGCTGTGTACCGGTGAGTGCTGGGCCAGCTGCTCCTGGCGGCCCCTTGCCATGTGGCTCTTCCTAAACTCAGCTGGCAAATTCCCTGTCAAAAGGTGCTGAGAGAGGGGAACAGCCTTCAGCAGCTCCTCAGGTTTCCATCAAGCGTCAAAGCATCCTGTCTGGTAGCAATGACACTGTCCAAAAAGGTGTGGGTCTGTTGGAAGGAGTCTAGAGGAGATGATCCAAGGGCTGGAGCACCTCCTGTTCGAGGACAAGCTGAGAGAGTTGGGGTTGTTCAGCCTGGAGAAGAGAAGGCTCTGGGGAGACTTTAGAGCAGCCTCCCAGGACTGAAAGGGGCTCCAGGAAAGCTGGGGAGGGGCTCTGGATCAGGGAGTGCAGGGACAGGATGAGGGGGAAGGGTTTTGAGCTGAAAGAGGGGAGATTGAGATGAGATCTTGGGGAGAAATGTTTTGCTGTGAGGGTGGGGAGGCCCTGGCCCAGGTTGCCCAGAGCAGTGGTGGCTGCCCCATCCCATCCCTGGAGGTGTCGAAGGCCAGGTTGGATGTGGCTTGGAGCCCCCTGATCCAGTGGGAGGGGTCCCTGCCCATGGCAGGGATTTGGAACTGGATGGGCTTTGAGGTCCTTTCCAACCCAAACCATTCTGTGATTCCACGTCCATCATCTCTGTCCTTAACTCATCCTGTCACAGCCAGGCACTAAAACCATGTCAGGTTTGGGATTGAAGTTGCTGCTGAGCAGAGCTGTTTCCCTGCTCCCAGAGCTAACCTGGGGCATTGATTGCCCAGGAATTGTGAAGCTTTCAAGATCTCACTTCACAGAGAATGGGAAGGGTTGGGTAGAGCCTCTCCGAGCAGTCCAATAACAAACACACCTCACTTCTAGGTGTTGGGTAAAGCCCTTGCAGAGCTGGAGCAGGAGATGCTGGGCCCAGTCGAGGCAGAGAAGGGATCTCTTATGCCTGGGTTTAATTCTGGTTCTCCCATTGTTTTTTTTTGTCCTTAGGGTCAGAAACTTGAGCAATCCAGCAAAGAAATTCAAGATCGAGGCGAATGCTGGCCAGCTCTACCTGACAGGTGTGGTGGTTCTACACAAAGATGTCAACGTCATCGTGGTAGAAGGAGGTGAGGACTTCAAAGCAGGGTTTTGGTCACCACACAGCATTCAAAAGCTTGTCTTTGGGTGTTGGTTGATAGCTGGATGAATGTGAGCCAGCAGTGGCCCAGGAGGCCAAGAAGGCCACCAGCATCTTGGCTTGGATCAATCAGCCATGAGGTGGCCACCAGGGATCGTTGTCCCTGGTGAGGCTGCACCTCAAATCCTGGGTTCAGTTTTGGGCCCCTCACTCCAAGAACAACCTTGAAGGGTTGGAGAGTGTCTGGAGAAGGGAAGAGAGCTGGGGAAGGGGCTGGAGAACAGGGATTGTGGGAGCAGTGAGGGACCTGGGGGGGTTTAGCCTGGAGAAGAGGAGGCTGAGGGGAGACCTCATCGCTCGCTGCACCTCCTGAAAGGAGGTTGTGGTGAGGTGGGTGCTGGGCTCTTCTCCCAAGTGACAGGTGATGGGGCAAGAGGAAATGTCCTCAAGACAGGTTCAGATTTGACATCAAGATAAAATTCCTTCACCAAGAGACTTCTCAGGCACTGAAACTGCCCAGGAGGTGGTGGAGTTGCCAACCTTGAAGTGGTTCAAAAGCTGGGCAGATGAGGTGCTCAGGGATGGTTCAGGAGGAGACAGGGATGGTTGGACAGGATGATCTCAAAGGTTTTTTCCAACCAGGTGACTCCATGAAAACCACCTTGAAAACTGACTGAGGGTTACAGAAGGACAAGGAATTGAGGAGGCTGTTAGAAATTCCCTTAATTACAGCTCTCCTGGGGTTAGTGCTGAGTGCGGAGCCTCTTGTAATGCAGTTGAAAGCTGAGTGCCTTCGCTTTGGAGGGGAAAAGCACTTGGTTTGAATCCTTGATGCCCTCTGAGCAGATGCTTGGAGTGAGGAGAGCCCTTGGCTCTTGTTCTGGGGCCTTTCCCCACACTTTGCCCAGCTCTGAGGAATTACCAAGGTGTCAAAGAGCCTCTTTGGCAGCAGGAAATCCCGAGGTGGCCAAGAGCCCAGGGGTGCAGGGAGAGCTCTGGGATCTCAGTGCTGGAATGGCCTGGCCCTGCTTTTATTTGCTGTGCCTGGTGGGCTGGGCGTGCTGAGAAGTGTTCGTAGGCGTCGTTTGGCTTCTGCTGCTCTTTAGAACCTCCTAAAAATGGGAGATAAAAGGACTTTTTGTGAACATTGAGTCTCAATTTCTCCCCAGGCCCAAAAGCACAGAAGAAATTCAAACGTCTTATGCTTCATCGAATAAAGTGGGACGAGCAAACATCGAACACGAAGGGCGAGGGTGAGTGTGGGGCTGTGTGGAGGGGGCAGTGGAGCAGCTCCTGCTGGTCAGGGCTCACATCTGCTTTGGTGCTTGGTTTTGTTTCAGATGAGGACGAGTCTGACGAGGAGTCTGTTAAGAAAACAAACAAATGCTCTCTGGTTTGGGAGGTGAGTTGGGGGCGTCATGCGATATGGGGGGACCTCGGGGTGGAGAGGGTGAGCCCTCAGGCAGTGGTTGTAGCAGAAATGCTCTCCTGAGGCTTCAAATCAGGGAGGGATCTGCTGCTCTGACTCCTTCTGTGGTGTTTCAGAGCCAGGAGTGGCTCCCACACGCGGTGCTGGTGCAGCCCTCCTGCTGTGACAAGGTGACCAGGTTAACGGGCGAGGGGAAGGCTGGGGATGTGCTGTACCTGGGCTTCTCTAAAGCCTCATGATGAAGAAAACGGTGCCCTTGGCCTGGACAGGCACAGCCTCTGCTGGGGGAAAAACTGGCTGGGTTGAGGGCCCAGAGGGTGGTGGGGAATGGAGTTCAATCCAGTTGGAAACCAGTCAGGAATGGTGTCCCTGTCCCCAGGGTTCAGTGCTGGATCCAGCTCTGCTCAGTATCTTTATCAATGATCTGGATGAAGGGATCGAGTGCACCCTGAGCAAGTTTGCAGGTGACACCAAGCTGGGTGGAAGTGTTGATCTGCTTGAAGGAAGGGAGGCTCTGCAGAAGGGTCTGGACAGGCTGGATCCATGGGCTGAGACCAACGGGATGAGGGTCAACAAGAGCAAGTGCCCAGTCCTGCCCTTGGGGCACAACAGCCCTGAGCAGCTTGGGGCAGAGTGGCTGGAGAGGAGCTGGAGGAGAAGGGCCTGGGGGTGTTGGTTGGCAGGGGCTGAACATGAGCCAGCAGTGGCCAAGTGGCCAAGAGGGCCAATGGCATCTTGGGCTGTGTCAGACACAGCGAGGGCAGCAGGGGCAGGGCAGGGATTGTGCCCCTGCACTGGGCACTGGTGGGGCTGCACCGCGAGCACTGGGGGCAGTTCTGGGCCCCTCACCCCAAGGAGGACCTTGAGGGGCTGGAGAGTGTCCAGAGAAGGGAACGAGGCTGGGGCAGGGGCTGGAGAACAAGTGCTGAGAGGAGCAGCTGAGGGCCCTGGGGTTGTTGAGCCTGGAGAAGAGGAGGCTGAGGGGAGACCTCATTGCTGTCTGCAAGTGCCTGAAAGGAGGCTGTGGAAGAGTGAGTGTTGGTCTCTTCTTCCACGTGATAGAACAAGGGGCCATAAGTTGCACCAGGGGAGGTTCAAACTGGATATTGGGAAGAATTTCTTCACCAAAAGGGTGGTTGGGGACTGGTACAACTGCCCAGGGAGGGCGTGGAGTCACCATCCTGGAGGGGTTTAAAAAACAGACAGGGACACGGTTTAGCAGAGGATGGGTGCAGTTGGACTCGGTGATCTCAAAGGTCTTTACCCAGGGGAAGATTCTGTGATTCTAATTGACTGGTAAATGTTGTTCCTCCCGTGACTTTTCCCCAGAGATGGGTCACAAAGGGGTCCCCTCTTTCTCCTCGCCAGGGCACAGCGAAGGACCGCAGCTTCGGTGAGATGAAATTTAAGCAGTGCCCCACGGAGAACATGGCACGGGAGCACTTTAAGAAGCACGGAGCAGAGCACTACTGGGACCTGGCGCTCAGCGAGTCCGTGCTGGAGTCCACAGACTGAGGGGAGGGGGCTGATGCCACCACCACCACCCTCCCTCACCCCACAGCCCCCCCCGGCTCTTCCCACAGCCTCACCCTCCCCTCATTCTCCTCAGCGCAGCGATTAAAGACATATTTTTTAAAACAAACCACCCTTAATGTTTGTTTTTCCGGGGAAGGGAGGCAGCTGCCAGGGGTTTCATAGAAGCATGGAGTCATGGATTGGTTTGGGTTTGGCTCCAGCACCGTTGGTTCCCTGGTGGTGGCTTTAATGGCAGCTGAAGGAACCAGTTTTATGTTAAAGAGGAAAAACGGAGGTTAATCCTTCCCAGAGGAAGACTCTTCCCAACTTCTGCACTTGGGATTTGAATCCTTTCTGGCAGTGTAGATGAGATCTGACTTTATAAGGAGACTTCCATAGAATCATGGAATGTTTTGGGTTGGAAGGGCCCTCAAAGCCTATCCACTTCCATCGGCAGGGACACCTCCCGCTGGATCAGGAGACCCATCCAACCTGGCCTTCAACACCTCCAGGGATGGAGCAGCCACCACTTCCCTGGGCAACCTGGGTGCCTTTGCCCCTCACAGTGAAGAATTTCTTCCTAATGCTTTTTCTTTGCCCTCTGTGGAAAATGAGATTGGGGGGGGGGGGGGCTGCAGTGTGTGGGCAGGACTGGTGGCATGGAGGGATGTAGTGTTCCCATGTCATTCCTGGATGACATGGAGCAGGGTGGGAGTGGGGACCTGCTGGAGGTCAGGAAGGCTCTGCAGAACCTGGCTCCATGGGCTGGAGAGCAGGAAGGGTCTCTGGGGGGACCTGGCCAGTCTGTCACCAACAGGATGGGGACCCACCAGGCCAAGGGCTGGGTCCTGTACTTGGACTGCGCCAACCCCATGGACCCTCCAGGCTGGAGGAAGAGCGGCTGGAAAGTTGCTGGTGGAAAAGGCCCTGGAGATGCTGGTCAAGGGTGGCCAAAGATGAGCCATCAGTGGTCCAGGAGGGCAATGGCCACGTGCCTTGTGCCAGGCGGGCGGGCTTTGCGCATGCGCAGTGAGGGGAAGACCGCGGGTCTCGAGGGGCGGGGCAACCGGAAGGGGCGGGAGGTTTGGCGCATGCGCACTGAGGCGGGAGCTGGGGGGAACGCGCATGCGCAGTGCTGTGGCGGAGCAGGCACCGAGGGTCTGCAGGGCGGGAGACTCAACGCATGCGCAGGGCGGGAGACTCAACGCATGCGCAGGGCGGGAGACTCAACGCATGCGCAGGGCGGGAGACTCAACGCATGCGCAGGGCGGGAGACTCAACGCATGCGCAGGGCGGGAGACTCAACGCATGCGCAGGGCGGGAGACTCAACGCATGCGCAGAGGGGCGGGAACGCGAGGGGCGGAGCATTCCTAAAAGGGCGGGGGGGGTGGGGGGGGGTGAGCCAGGCGGGTTCGCGCGTGCGCAGAGCGGCGGGGGCGCAGGCCGGGGAGGAGGAGGGTGGGGGGGGTGGTTTGTGTGTGGGGTGGGCGGCTTTGGCGCATGCGCATTGCGGCTTTAGCGCAGGCGCTCGCGCAGCCCCGCCCTCCCTCCCCCCCCGCGCATGCGCAGCCGCTCCCGCCGCCGCCGCGCCGCCCGTGTGAGGGAGCCCGGCACAAAATGGCGGCGGGGGGGCGGGCGCAGCGCGCGGGGCGGGCCGCACCGTGACCGCTCCGCCACCGCCGCCAACACCGCGCCGGGGCTCCCGGCCCCGTATCCGCCGCTGCGCCATCGCCCTCGGGGCGGCCGCCGTTTGCTTCTTCTCTTCCTCCTCCCTCCTCCCCCCCCCCCCCCCCCCACCGCCTGAGGCGCCGCCGCCGCCTGGGCCTCCGCAGGCCTCACCGGGAGCGCCGCCCGCCCCTTCCCCCCCCCATCCCCTCCGTCCCCCGGGGCCCGGCGGGGCCTGCAGGGCGGGAAGATGGCGGCGGGCGGCGGCGGTCGGGCCTCCTCGTCCTCCTCCTCCTCCTCGTCCGGGGCGCTGGAGGCCTCGCTCGATCGGAAGCTGCAGGCGGTGACCAACACGATGGAATCGATCCAGGGCCTCTCGTCCTGGTGCCTGGAGAACAAGCGGCACCACAGCACCATCGTCTGCCACTGGATGAAGTGGCTGCGGCGCTGTGAGTGAGGGGAGCGGCGGGGGGGGGGGGGGGGGGGACACACACCGGGGGGGAGCGGCCCCCGCGCTCGGGCAGGGCCCGTCCCGCCTCCCCTTGGGCTGTCGGGGGTGGGGGAGAACCGGGCCCTGCACGGGGGAGAGGGGGGCAGCTTGTGGGGCTGAGCTGGAGGCTTTGGAGCAGCGAATTTGAGATCCCGGGTTCTGGGATGGATGGGGAATCTTTTGGCTCCTGCGCAGGGTTTGTGTTTGGCATCAGCTCGTTATGCTCCGAGTAACGCAAATTGGGTGTCTGCACGCGAAAGGTGGCACTGCCGACTCCTCTGAACCCTGCCAGCCCCCCCTGAGCCCGGCTTGTCCTCTGGTGGGATCGTCTGTAACCGTAATTTGGGAGCTGGGGGGTAAAAGTGCCTTCAGGGCAGAACCTGAGCAACCGTCCCACCTCCTCCTGGGCTGTCAGGGGGGAGAACCGGGCCCTGCGTGGGGCAGGAGGATGAGAGGGGGGTCAGGGGGATGAGGGGCAGCTTGTGGGGCTGTGCTGGTGGCTTTGGAGCATCGAGCTGAGATCCCGAGTTTTGTGATGGATGTGGAATCTGTTGTCATCGCGCAGCCCCTGGGCAGGATTTGTGCTTGGCATCACCTCGTCATGCTTAGATCAACACAAATCGGGTGTTTGCACCCAAACGGTGGCACTGCCAACCCCGCTGAGCCCTGCGTGTGCTCTGTTCGGGGTCGTCTTTAACTGTATTTTGGGAGCTGGGGGGTAAAAGTGCTTTTAGGGCAGGGTCCAGGCCATTGTCCCACCTCCCCCGCGGCTGTCAAGGGGGAGAACCAGGCCCTGCGTGGGACAGGAGGGATGTGGGGCTGAGCTGGAGGCTTTGGAGCAGTGAACTGAGATCCCAGGTTCTGCGATGGGTGGGGAATGCGTTGGCATCGTGCAGCCCCTGGGCAGGGTTTGTGCTTGGCGTCACCTCTTCATGCTTAAAACCACACAGATTGGGTGTTTGCACCCAAACGGTGCCCCCTGACAGCCCCCGAACCCCAGCTGTGCTCTGCTGGGATCATCTCAAACCGTATTTTGGGCTCTGGGGTGAAAGTTGCCCTCAGCATTGTTGGGTGAGCAATGGGCATTGTCCCCTGGCGCGGGCAGAGCCGCTGGGGGGGCCACAGACAGGTGTTGGGTGCCAAGGCTGGGATCTGGTGACCCAGCAGTGGGAAAGTTAATGTTTTCAGGAGTGCAGACAGGAGGCGTTTCCTCCACCCCCTGGCTTTTTGTGGGAGTTGAAGTGAACCTTTATGCCCAGATAACGTTCCCCTCCCAGAGCTTCGCTCCGGTTTGTGCCAAGTTTGGGACAGCTGGGTTTCTCCGTCCAGGTCCTTGCAGAGGGCTCTCATCTTTGAGATTGTGATTTGTGGGTTTTGTCCATGTGATTAAAGAGGAAAGTGGGAGCCAGAGGGCTCTTCCTGATCCATATGGACCGGCTGGCGAGGAGAAGCTGGCCCTGGTCCATCCTGAGTCGTTCTCCTGCCCATCTCTCCTGGAAATCCTCTTCCCTCTGACAGCCTTTGTCACCAGGGGGTTCCTGCACCACCATCCGTTCTGCTGCTCTCCCTCTTGTTCCAAACAAAATCCACCTCTGATCTCTCCTTGGGATGCACAGGCTCCTCTGGACTTAGTGTCTGCTCTCTGGGACCTCAGTGATTCCCACCATAGATCAGGCTCAGCTCCACACTCCCTACCTGGAGCTCAGGACCAATCCTGGCTTCGCCCAGCTGGGATTGCAGAGCCTTGGTGCCAGCACAACTCCCTGGAGTTTGTTATCCTGCAGCTCCCATGCTGCTGGTGTTTGGAGCAGGCACTTCCCTGGACTCCTGCTGCTTCTCCGTAGCTGGCGTTTGTCTCTCAGCTCGTGGCCAAGGCCATTGAGCTTCCAGAGCTGCTGCCCCTTCCTTCCCCCTCGCGCTCCTCTGTTCCTCCTTCCCAAGCTCCTCAAAAGCTTGAAATTCAATTCTTCCCACTTGCAGGGCCCTCGAGGCTCTGTTCCTGCTCTGCCCAGCTTCGGGCTTGTCCTCTGCCCCTGGTCCCTTGGTGCCACTCTGGATGTTCTGTTTGTTTGGTACGAGGGCTTTCCAGGCTTTGTTTTGGTGGATGAGGGACCTCACCAGGAGCTGGCAAAGTGTGCTCAGAGCCCAGAAACCCCCCGTGTCCTGGGCTGCCCCCAGAGCAGTGGGACCAGAGGGGAGGGAGGGGATTCTGCCCCTCTGCTCTGGGGAGAGCCCACCTGGAGCCCTGGGGCCAGTTCTGGAGTCCTGAGCACAGGAAGGACCTGGAGCTGTTGGAGCGAGGCCAGAGGAGGCCACAGAGATGATCCAAGGGCTGGAGCCCCTCTGCTGTGAGGACAGGCTGAGAGAGTTGGGGTTGTTGAGCCTGGAGAAGAGAAGGTTCTGGGGAGACCTTAGAGCAGCCTCCCAGGACTGAAAGGGGCTCCAGGGAAGCTGGGGAAGGGCTCCAGCCCTTGCATCATCTCCATGATGATCCTAGAACTGTCCTACTCAGGGGTTTCACACTTGACACATCTCAGAGACACGAAGGGAATTCTCCCTCCGATTAAACACAGGCAGCTTCATGACCTGGGCAGAGTGCTGAGATCCAGCCTCCAATCCACCACATCCACAAGGAGCTGCCTGGAAAAAGCAGCTTTTATACATCCTGAGAAGCTTTCAAGTTAAAGTATTTAAAAGCTGGAAACTGAACCCAAAAGTGAGCTGTGCTCTCCATTATTACCACTGGTTGGAACTGCAACTTCTCGCAGTGGGAGGACACAGAGAGGCCACGAGGTCCTGGGGACAGAAAGTGCAGTGTTTCCATGAAGGGGAATATCCCCACAGAAATGAGAAGTGACCGGATAATGAGGGGCCAGGGCACAGCAGAGTCACAGCCACTGCCAAGGGTTCCTTTAGCCAGTACCTCCAGTGGGATGGGAGAGGAGGGATGGGGCAGGTGGGAGAGGGGTTGATCGGAGACCCCTGTGAGGGCTGGGTGAGGAAATCATAGAATCACAGAACGGTTTGGGTTGGAAGGAACCTCAAAACCCATCCAGTTCCACCTCCTGCCGTGGGCAGGGACCCCTCCCACTGGATCAGGGGGCTCCAAGCCCCATCCAACCTGGCCTTGAACACCTCCAGGGATGGGGCAGCCACCACTGCTCTGGGCAACCTGGGCCAGGGCCTCCCCACCCTCACACCAAAACATTTCTCCCCAAGATCTCATCTCAATCTCCCCTCTTTCAGCTCAAAAAAAGGGCTTCTCCCTTCCTGGGTCAAGGCTTGTCTGGACAGCAGGTGTTGGCCAAGAGCTCTATAACATCAATGATCCTGCGAGGTGATGCTGTGGTGGCTTCACCTTGGGGAGGTTTTAGAATCATAGAATGATTTATATACAAATAGTTAATAATTATTATCATAGAATCATGGAGAGGAGTTGATGGGAGACCCCTGCGAGGGCTGGGCAAGGAAATCACGGAATGTTTTGAGTTGGAAAGAACCTCAAAGCCCATCCAGTTCCACACCTTCTGCCATGAGCAGGGACACCACCCACTGAAGGAGTAGCATGTGAAGTCTCTGTGGGTGGAAAAATGTCACCAGGAGAGGCAGGCAGAGCATCCAATGCTGATGATCTTGGTGGATCATTGGTGCTGACCTTTTGGGGCACACTGGCTCCAGTTGGATTTCCAGCCCCGTGGGCAGAGCAGAGCAGCTCCTCACTCCAACAAACAAACCCCAGTCTGCTCTGTCAGCACCTTTAGGGTGAAGGTTGTAAAGAGCAGTTTTTTGCACCAAATCCTTGTTGTATTTGTTGCTGCACGAGCTTATCCTGGCCCACGGGAGCTGAGGCTCCTCCGTAACACGGCAGTGGTGTTGGAGTAGCTTTGTGGGAATGATGGGAAATACCTTCTGTAAAAAAAGAAATAGCTGGAAAACACAGGAGGAGCAAAATTAGAGGTGAGAAACCAACGGTGGTGCTGGTGGAGGCAGTGGCTGCGCGATGCCCTGTGTCCTGGTGGCCCAGGGCTGGTTGTCTCTTGGCTCCCCATAGTCCTGCCCTGGATTTGGGGCTGGCCGGTGCTCTGAGCTCACCCACTGCTCTGTAGAGATGCTCAGCTGGTGCCAGGGATGAGCAAGGAGAATCAATGCCACCTGCAGGGGCTCCTGGAGGCTTTGCAGCTTCAACCTGTTGAGGATTTGACATTCAAACCACGTTCAGCCTTTGCGTGTGCCAGGGCCTCCCCAGCCTGACAGCAAAACATTTCTCCCCAAGATCTCACCTCAATCTCCCCTCTTGCAGCTCAAAACCCTTCCCCCTCATCCTGTCCCTGCACTCCCTGATCCAGAGCCCCTCCACAGCTTTCCTGGAGCCCCTTTCAGTCCTGGGAGGCTGCTCTGAGGTCTCCCCACAGCCTTCTCCAGGCTGAACAACCCCAACTCTCCCAACCTGTCCTCATAACCAGCCCTTGGATCATCTCCGTGGCCTCCTCAGGACTCGCTCCAATAGCTCCCTGTAGGAAGGTGGGAGCCTGCTAGAGCTCACAGCACATGAAACCAAGCCATCTATTGTCACCATTCCTCTGTTTAAATCCTCATGTTGTGTCATTAAGTTAAGTGAAGAAGTTAATTAGCATCTGGATGAGCTGACTGTGCTGCAAAGCCCTGTTGCTGGCCGAGGAGAGAGGAGATTTGCTGCAATAACCAACTGTGGAGCTGAGTCTGAGGAAGGTGGGAGGTCTGGGTGTGAAGGTTGGTGTGGGCTCAGCAGGGACCAGGAGGCCTTTTTGGAGAAATCAATCCCTGGAGAGGTGGAACAGGGATCTGGAGTCGTTTGAGCACAAAGGTGTTAAATCAGATGTTGGAAGGGTCCATCCTCTGTCCGAGGAACCGGCAGTGCTTACGAAACACGGTAACAAACCCTGGTTTATCATAGGAGGCATTTAAAGGGATGTGGAGAAGGTCTCTCTCTCTGGCCAACTGTGGGCACAGGTCAGTGCTGGGTGGGACCTCCCCAACAAAACTGCAGGTCCTGGAGATCATTTTAGGCCATTACAGCTTAAAAAAGGGAGATTTGTCCATGACGGTTCTTAGAAAGTCTGAATAAGTGGCCTCTCAATTATTAAACAGGAGGTTGTGCTGAGTTGGTTGATGCTGGAGCTTCAAAGACCAGACCAGACCCGTGCTCTGGAGCAGTTGGGTCTTTTCCCTCTTTGTGGAAGCTCACGTTGGTTTGTTTGGCCACGTGAATCCTTCTGGCTGTGCGGATCTTGCTGCCACGAGCATCACAGAGAGAGCACAGGGTCTGCAGCTTTCTGGGGCCTTCCCAAGTCAGAGCTGGTGGGCCTGGACATGGATTTGGGGAAGGTCTAGAGCTGATTCGTGAGTTGAAGTCTTCCTCTCCACTTTGACCATTGGAGTGGCCCTTGATGGAAACACTGAGACCCCCACACAAAAAAGATGCACTGAAACATGGTTCCAAAAGCACTGACCCTTCTCAGTGATGAACCTAAATTTTCCTTTTGCCTTTAGCTGCCTTCCCTCACCGACTGAACCTTTTCTACTTGGCCAACGATGTCATACAAAACTGCAAGAGGAAAAATGCAATTGTCTTTCGGGATACGTTTGCTGAAGTGCTTCCCGAAGCCGCTTCGTTAGTGAAGTAAGTGACTGAGTGTCTCAAAAAATGTCAGTTTTCCTTCTGACACCTCAGATTCTCTAGAAACGACAGCAGAATTTGAGGGATTTTGTTCGACAGCTGCGTGGGTTTGAGCTTCTCCATGAGGAGTGGGCGTGGAGCGGGTGTTTAATTCGCGTGGGGGTCTCGTTTGAGTACAACCGTCACGTGAAGTGGCACGAGGGGAGGTTGTGCACTGACGTGTGTGTGTGCCCTGCAGCTCTGCCCTCCTCTTGCTGGAGGCTCAGGGGAGCTGGGAGGAAGAGGAGAAGGAGGTCTTTGGGGTCTCCAGGGAGCTCCCTGTGGTTGACCACCATGAGAGCAAGCATCGCAGATCGTGGAATGGTTTGGGTTGGAAGGGAACTCAAAGCCCAGCCAGTTCCAACCCCTGCCGTGGGCAGGGACACCTCCCACTGGATCAGGGGGCTCCAAACCCCATCCAACCTGGCCTTCAACACCTCCAGGGATGGGGTAACCACAACCTCCCTGGGCAGCCTGTGCCAGGGCCTCCCCACCCTCATCATGAAGAATTTCTTCCTGATGTCTCATCTAGATCTTCCCTTTCCAATTTAAAGCCGTTCCTCCTCATCCTGTCACTCCAGACCATTGGAAAAAGTCTCTCCCCAGCTTTTCTGGAGCCCCTTTCAGGTACTGGAAGGCCGCTATGAGGTCCCCCAAGCTCAAGTCCTCTGGGGCAGCCACTTCTGCTCCGAGACCAGGTGCTCATGGAAGTCTCTATCAAGTAGGTGCTCCTCCCTGTGACAAGAGGGATGTTTTATTCCAGTTCCCCCTCAATAATCACTTTTTTCCAAGAGCATCCCTATAGAAAGCAGTTCTGGAAGAGTAAGAGGTTATTTTCCCTGTGAAGAAAGGCTTCAGTGAGATCCTAATGGTGTTCTGACCGCTCTGAAACCTCCTAATTTTACCCCAAAAAGGGTCTTGGTCCGTTACAATACAGAATTGTGTGTGTGCTTAACTCTGAGCATGTGGGCTTGCTGCCTCGGTCTTGCAGTAGAAGTCAAGTCATCACCTGGACAGAGAATGCACCAGCCTGAGGGACCTTTTAAAGCTGTGATTGAAACACATAATCATTGACATCATCATCCATTTTACAGTCGCAGGCAATCACAGCGTAGGGGTCCAAACAACCCAGTCTGCTCCTCTCTTTCAGGGATCCCTCTGTTTCCAAATCCATCGAACGAATCTTCAAGATCTGGGAGGACAGGAACGTGTACCCTGAAGAAACCATTCTGGCTCTGAAAGAAGCTCTGAGTAAGTTTCTCACCCTTTGTGGGTTTTACCTTACAAAGCGACGCGGGAGCTCGGTGAGGCCAAAGGAAACTTCTGGAGTCGCTGGGTTCGAGGAGTTCGTTGTGTGTTCCTGTTCTTTCTGAGTTTGCACCCAACACAATGAGGTGTCACACGTGAGCAGCACTGAATTCCCCTGCTCCGTGGGGTTTGTTCCTTTCTAAAGCCAGCGCTGAATCCTTTCACGTTCCAGCCGAGACCAAACAGAACGTGGAGGTGAAGTGTTCCTGCAGGTCCTGAGAGCAGTTCCCTGAGTCAAGGGTTTGTGTCCCTAGCTCTGCCTCGGAGCAGGAGCCGCCTGGGTGAGGGATGGAGGTGGCTTCCCACCTTTCCGGGCTGTGCTTGCAATAACTTGTTGTCACTAATAATATTTGTGGAGTAGGAACGAGGCTTGGGAACAGGGCTGGAGGGTGAAGTGTCCTCGAGGAGTTAGGAAAGAGCTCTCCAAGCTGGAATGGCTGATGTTAACTGGGAACACGGGTAGGCAGTTAAACCAGGAAGCAGCTGGTGCTCAAATACTTGAAGGACACCGGTCCACGTTTCTGCTTTGCTTGGTTGCACCGCTGAGAGCTGAAGGTGCTTCAGGAAACCCTCACGTGTGCTTTGAGAGCCGGGCAGGGCAGGAGAAACAGCATCTCTGGGCCAGGCCGCGGCGTGCGGAGAGGCTGTAGGTGGGCATTGCATGTTCCAAGGGGAGTTTGCATTCTGAACTCTCTAGTTTTGATAAATTCAGCATAAAAACATCTCAGATTATTTATAAATGAGGGATTGTGGCTGTTTTCCTGATGTGCATTACTTTCCTGTTGAATGCTGATCCCATAAGACCCGAGCAGTCCAGGGTTTTTTTTGTACCGTGTGTTTTTCCTTTTTTTACTCATTTCTGTGATTGTTGGTTTTTTTTTTTGAACTGTCTCAGTGCAAGGGCAAACAGAAACTTGATTTAAAAGTAGACCCTCCCCCAAGTTGCTGTATTCCTGAGGAAACTGAGGTTCTCTTGGGCATCCAGCAGCTCAGCTGAGGAAGTTGGTCGAGGTGTTTTAAAACAAATTTCTGTTCACTCTTTTTAACCGTGCGAGTTCACGGCACCAAACCCAGATTGGGAAAGGAATCCCATAATGCCAGACTGCCAAAACTGAAATGTTTTCCAGGTACCACTTTCAAAACTCAGAAGCAGCTGAAAGAAACTCTGAACAAACAACCGAATAAGCCGTGGAAGAAATCACAAAGTAAGGAAACAATGTGAACTCTCTGAACTAATTCTAGCAGTTGCCTTCTCGAGGAGCAGAAGGAAGGTTGTCCCAAACTGGGCAAGGCAACCCGGACTGAAACACGAGCCAGCATGTGTCTTCCAGGCTTGTGATGCTCCTGAAATGTAAAGTACCAAGGAGCTGTTGCTAGAGAATCACATTTTAAATGAAAGAAGTAAGGAATAAAATACCTTTATGAGAGCAGAAGTCATGGATAGTGGAGGAGAGAGCTGGTGGAACCTCTTGGAGGATGGTATTCCGAGATGGAGAGAAGAGAACCAGAGCCAAGGGCTCTGGAGGTGGACACTGCCTTTGTGTGCAGGAGCACGACTTCATCAGCAGAGTGGGTGTTAGGGTGAGAGCAACGTGGAAGCTGGCAGTGCTGCTGAGAGCTGTGGTGTCCAGCAGTACCAGCAGGAAATCTGTTTAGAATGCACTGATTTTACTAATGGTGAAAGCTGAAGCTTTGAGTGGTCCATACAGAGAGCTGGTGGAACGTTGGGTGTAGGACGCGGCGTGCGCCCGCCTGAGATCTGAAGGTTGGCAGAAGTGGTTGGAAGCATTTATGACTTGGCCTCACCTCACAAACTGCTTTCCCAAACGTAAATGTGCTGTAGAATCATGAAATGGTTTGGGTTGGAAGGGACCTCAAAGCCCATCCAGTTCCACCCCCTGCCATGGGCAGGGACACCTCCCACTGGATCAGGGGGCTCAGAGCCCCATCCAGCCTGGCCTTCAACACCTCCAGGGATGGGGCAACACCACTGCTCTGGGCAACCTGGGCCAGGGTGAACATTTCTCCCTGAGATCTCATCTCGGTCTCCCCGCTTTCGACGTGAATAATCATCATGGATGAAGGGTTTTGTGGTTTCCTTCTTAGCAAACACCTCTCCCGTTTTGTCCAGACACCAGTGGGTTTGGTGTCTCTTGACAGTGGGATCCATTCCCCCCCCCGTCTGCTGTAAAACAGAGATGTGAGAGTTCAAGGTTGAGAGTGTGGGGAGGCCTAAAGTCCCGAGGGGGTTCCCCACGCGAAGGGAACGCCGGGGCTGTGCGTGTGGGCTCCGAGTCTGGCCCTGAGGAAACCACATCCCCTGTAGAGAGGTGCAAACCCCTCAGCAGGGCCTCATCTTCCCAGCAGCAGAGGGACACAGTGAGTGTCCATAGCACGTTGAGAGAGGATGAAAAGCAATAAGGGTCACGAGTCGACCTCGGTCGCGCTCTCGCTGCGCCGGATCTCGTCCTGTTTAGCTCGTAGAGAGCCAGAGCGTTGAGTGGCCTCCACGTGGAGGGGAGAATGTGATGAGTAACGACAGCCTGCGAGTCGTTTCTTGAATTATCTTGATGGGTTTTTTTAATTAAAGCTGCCTTTTGTGACTGATTTTTTCCGGCAGGGTGCTGTTCCTTGGGTTTTTATACTTGTTCTTTATTCCAACAGCATCCACGAACCCGAAAGCTGCGTTGAAGTCCAAGATCGTTGCTGAATTCAGAGTAAGTCTGCGAGAGGAAACACTCAGTGGCACTGACCCCTGTCCCTGGGCTTTGTGTGGCTCATGTCCACTGGAAGCATTAGGTGGATGGGAAGCTCTGGTGCTCCGTGTCTTTGCTCCTTGACATAATAATGCCTTCTAGAGCTTTCAGCGTGGGTTTTAGTAGGGCTATTGGGGACAGCGAGGCAGCTGGAAAGCATTTGGAGCAGTGTGGAAGCTTCCTGTGGAAGCTTTGGGTTTCATTTGGGTTGACCTGGTGCAAGAGAGCAGTTTGCCTTCTTGGGAGCTGCATGAATGCCATGAGCTCTGCCCTTGGAGGAGCTGGCCAAGATACACAGCCAGGTCATCGTGATGAAGGAGGGGTTTAGGGTGGCTGAGGAGCTGGTGGCAGTAAATGTGTCTGAATTAGGTCCCCTGAAGGAGCGTAGTGAGTTAATAAAGTGCATGAGCTGTAGTAGAGTGAAAAAAAGACCTCAAAAAATGTCAGTCCTTACTCCGTCATAGAATCATGGAATGGTTTGGGTTGGAAGGGAAGCCCATCCAGTTCCACCCCCTGCCACGGGCAGGGACCCCTCCCACTGGATCAGGGGCTCCAAGCCCCATCCAGCCTGGTCTTCAACACCTCCAGAGATGGGGCAGCCACCACTGCTCTGGGAAACCTGGGCCAGGACCTCCTCACCCTCACGGCCAGGGGATGTTCAGAGTTCCATCCCCTGCCTGAGCCCTGAGTCCACTGATCTGGGTGATTTGAGGTTAAAAAGCCAGGGTTTCACACAATTTCACCTGCGTTGGGTTCTGGTTGAGAAACGGCCAAATCGGGATGTGATGAGGATGCTTTTCTGGTTTGGTTTCTCCAGCCACAGTCTCTCATTGATGAGTTGCTGCTGTACAAGCGCTCGGAGGACCAGATAGAGCTGAAGGAGAAGCAGCTTTCCACGATGAGAGTGGATGTTTGCAGCACCGAAACGCTGAAGTGTTTGAAAGGTAAAGGGCAGCATCCAACGTGACTGAAGGAGGCACAAAAGCTGTCGTAGAGGCTCCTCGGTTCAGACCAGAAGTGGGGTCCAAAGCTCAGCTAATCCTGTAAAATGCCAGAAATTAAAAAAATGCCGTTCAGGAGCACCAAGCAGGAGCCTGAAACCATCCTGAATTGGAAGCTCTTGGTATAAACCTGCAGATACAGAGGTCAAACAAAGCAGAAGCAATGGAGATGTGTTTTGTACTGTTCAAACACACCCTCTTATGTCATTAAAACATTTGTTTTTCTTAATGTGTTCAGAACCCCAGAAATCACTTTGGATTTAATAATTTAAGTTAATTAAGGAATCGATCAATGGCCACAGTTTGAGAGCAGCAGCTGCGAGTCCCATAGTGAGCAGCACATATCAAGGGTGGATAAACTGAGTTCTGTTGGGCCATATTAGCAAAGAATTTAATTCTGAAACTGGAGAAAACTCTGGCCATGCTTGGAAATCCCTGCCTGCAGCTTTTGGAATGGTCACTTGCAGTGGTGGTGACTTGTAGATGTGAGGAACCCTTGGAATATGGTTCATGGAGTGGTTTGGGTGGGAAGGGACCTCAAAGCCCATCCAGTCCCACTCCCTTCCATGGGCAGGGACACCTCCCACTGGATCAGGGGGCTCCAAGCCCCATCCAACCTGGCCTTCAACACCTCCAGGGATGGGGCAGCCACCACTGCTCTGGGAAAACTGGGCCAGGGCCTCCCCACCCTCACAGCAAAACATTTCTCCCTCAGATCTCATCTCAATCTCCCCTCTTTCAGCTCAAAACCTTTCCCCCTTATCCTGTCGCTGCACTCCCTGATCAAGAGCCCCTCCCCAGCTTTCCTGGAGCCCCTTTCAGTCCTGGGAGGCTGAAGGAGAAATAATGAAGGGGAAATAAGTTTGTCTCTTCCAAAACACAAGTTCACTGTTTGGGTAACGGAAAGAGTAAAATTTTACACTGCTGTGTCTTGAATTTATTTATCACTAATAAGTAATTGAAAGCCAATTCAGCCTTCTAGCAGCTTGACCTCTGTTTTTAACAGATCCCAGTGTGGGAATGGGGTGCTCTGGGAAGGATCTGGAAGTGTCTTGTTGTCCAGACTTCCCCACTGGTGCTGTCGAGGACGCGTTCCTGAGAGCTGATTTCCCATTCAGCATCTTATTTACCTGGTGTTCATCTCCTTGCAGACAAAACAGGAGGAAAGAAGTTCTCCAAGGAGTTTGAAGAAGCAAGTTCAAAGCTGGAGGAGTTTGTAAATGGCTTGGACAAGCAAGTGAAGAACGGGCCCTCTCTTACGGAAGCCCTGGAGAACGCTGGGATATTTTATGAAGCGCAGTATAAAGAAGTCAAGGTGGTAGCAAATGTAAGTTGGCTTTTCCTCAGTCCTCCTTGGGTAGATCAACATCCACCTGTGTTCACCAAGCATCTTGGAGGCTGGAAAATGCATCATCTGTGTTCACACAAGGAGAAATCGGGCGTGATTGTTGTACAAGTGGATTCAAAAAGAGCAGAGTTGAGGCGTCCGGGCGAGGAGAGGAGATGCTACAAAAATCCAAGGGGCAGCAGCTCGGTTCTTAAGGCTGCTGAGATTTTGAAGCCTCTCTGCAGTTTTAAACAGGGACAAAATGAGAATCATGGAATCGTTAAGGTTGGAGGAGGCCTCTAAGCTCATCCAGTCCAACCGTCAGCCCAGCCCCACCGTGCCTGCTGAACCCTGTCCCAAAGAGCCACATCTACATATTTTTTTAACCCCTCCAGGGGTAGGAAATCTCCCACTGCCCTGGGCAGCCTCTTCCATCGTTTCACCACCCTCTCAGCAAAGAACTTTTTCCCAATATCCAATCTAAACCTCTCCTGGCACAATCTGAGGCCGTTTCCTCTCATGCCATCCCTTGTTCCTTGGGAGAAGAACCCAGCACCCACCTGGCTCCAAACTCCTTTCAGGAGCTGTGGAGAGCGATGAGGTCTCCCCTCAACCTCCTCCAGGCAAAACAGCCCCAGTTCCTTCAGCTGTTCCCAGAACCCCTGTTCTCCAGCTCCTTCCCCAGCTCCATCCCCTCTGGACACACTCCAGCCTGTCAATATCTTTCTTGTATTGAGGGACGTTTCCGCTCATCAAAACAAATCCTAAGTTCTAGAAGGGGCACAAGTTGTGATTAATATGCAAATTAGATGAATAAACAAAGAATTCAATAAAGCATTGTAAAAATACCCAACCCTTCCAAAAACACCCAAACAAGCAGCATATTTCTTAGAAAATGGGCTTTTTTTTTTCTTGCAAAAATGAGTTTAAGTCAGTGCAAAAAAGGTTTTGCCCTCCCCCTTTTTGTGGTCCTTGCTGTGCGAGTCCCACTGAAAGGCTGAGTTCCTGCTGCAGGGTTCAGGTAGTTGGGAATGGTTTTCTGAGGCAGTGTGCTGCTTCCTTAGGAAAGTGATTGAGGCATCCTCTCTTCCCAAAAAGACACTGAGTCTGATGTCCTTCCTTCCTTAGGCTTATAAAACGTTTGCTAATCGAGTGAGCAATCTAAAGAAGAAGCTGGACCAGCTGAAAGCAACGCTTCCCGATCCCGAGGAGTCTCCTGTCCCTTCTCCAAGTATGGATGCCCCATCCCCAACAGGCTCTGAGTCCCCTTTTCAGGGCATGGGGGAGGAGGATACGTCCAGGTCTCCGGTGGCCGGAGGCCGCAAGGCCTCATCTCCGGAGCCTGTGGCCGATAATCGGGATGTGGAAGACATGGAGCTCTCTGATGTGGAGGATGATGCATCCAAAATTATTGGTATGTTCTGCAGGGCAATGGAGTGAAAATGATGTGGGGACAGACCGGCCCCGTCAGGGCACATTTGGGGTGGAGAGGATCCACAAAGCCCTTCCTGGGATGCAGATTTGGTGCTGTTTGGTTTCCGGCTCCTCCCTCAATTCCCTGACGCAGCAGGGAAGCCCCAGTCCAGCTGGGGTTGCTCCCAAGACCCAAACCACTCTTGGAATATGTTATTCTATAGCATTTGGGAATCAGAGCTAGGATGCCTCGTGATGAGGCTCCCCCTGAAGGTCCTCTACCCTGGATAATCCTTTGGGAACAGAGAATGATGGAATGCTCTGTGTTGAAAGGGACCTTTAAAACTCATCCAGTCCAGCTCCTGCCATGAGCAGGGAAATCTCCAACCAGGAGATTGCTCAGGGTGATGGTTCTGGTCTTCTCCTCTCCCTGATGCAGTGGAAGAGAGGAAGGAGAAGCAAACTGCTCCTGCTCCAGCACCAGTGAAGGCTGAAAGTGTCCCCAAGGCGGTGCCATCTACCACTGCAGCGGGCACAACGTCGGTGACGGTGACGACACCTGCCCAGACCCATCCGACTCCTCCAGCTCCGAAGGCGGCGAACGCGGCGCCCGTCTCTGCGGCGCCAGCGCTGGCGTTGCCCAACCTGGCCAACGTGGACCTGGCAAAGATCAGCTCCATTCTGAGCAGCTTAACTTCCGTAATGAAGAACACAGGTGAGTGAGGCCACGGTGCTGGCCCAGGTGTTGGCTTAACGGAGCCGACACACGAGTTTTGTAACCTATTAAAGCTTTAATTGTCTCAAAACAAACACGAGCGAGGAACTGCTTCAAAGAGCTGGCACAGGACTGTTGGCTCCGTGGAGCTCTGCTGCAGCTGGGGCTGTGGAAGGAGTAGAGTCGTAGAATCATGGAATCATTGAGGTTGGAGAAGCCTTCCGAGCTCACCCAGTCCCACTGTGCTGACCAAACCCTGTCCCCAGGTGCCACAGCCACACGGTTTTTGAACCCCTGCAGGGATGGGGACTCCCCCACTGCCCTGGGAGCCTCTGCCAGGGCTTCACCACTTTGTCAGTGAAGGAACCTTTCCCAATATCCAACGTAAACCTCCCCTGGTGCAACTTGAGGCCATTTCCTCTCATCCCATCCCTTGTTCTTTGGGAGAAGAGCCCAGCACCCACCTCACCACGAACTCCTTTCATTGCAGAAAGCAATGAGGTCTCCCCTCAGCCTCGTTTTCTCCAGACTAAACATCCCCAGGTGCCTCACTGCTTCCAGAGCCCCTGTTCTCCAGCCCCTTCCCCAGCTCCATTCCCTTCTCTTGATGCATTCCAACCACTCAAGGTCTTCCTTGGAATGAGGGGCCCAAAACAGAGCCCAGGATTCAAGGTGCAGCCTCACCAGCGGAGGACAATTCCGTCCCTGCTCCATGGCCACCCCATGGCTGATCCAAGCCAGGATGGTGTTGACCTTGTTGGCCTCCTGCTACCTGCAGCAGGGTGAGTGGTCTCTGCTTCTGTCCTAGGCGTCAGCCCCGCCTCGAGACCTTCTCCAGGAACCCCCACCAGCCCAACAGCTCTTACCAGCGGCCTGAAGACTCCTGTCCTGGGGACTCCGTCTGCTCCGTCAAATCCGCTGGCAAATATTCTTTCCAAAGTTGAAATAACTCCAGAAAGTATTTTATCTGCTCTCTCCAAAACCCAGACTCAGACTGCACCAGCCCTGCAAGGTACAGAGGGGGAGGGAGGGGATGGTTGGCTTGGTGGCAGCGCCGAAATGTGCTGCTGTGCTTGTCCTGTGGTCCAGAACACGTAGTGGAAAGGCACTGGATGGGACAGGAGGCCAGGAGAAGCCTTCGTGGTTTCCCCTGTGCTTCCCAGAGTGCCTTTTTAGAGCAGAAAATGTCCCAGAGGTGCTGCTTCTGCATCTGCACCTCACGTGTGTGACCCTGGTCAGCAGGTTTGTAGACCTGGCTGCAACACCAGGATGAGATTATCCAACTCGTAGAACCAGGGAATGGTTTGGGTGGGTTGGGACCTCAAAGCCCATCAGTCCCACGGGCAGGGACACCTCCCACTGGATCAGGGGGCTCCAAGCCCCATCCAACCTGGCCTTGGACACCTCCAGGGATGGGGCAGCCACCACTGCTCTGGGCAACCTGGGCCAGGGCCTCCCCACCCTCACAGCAAAACATTTCTCCCCAAGATCTCCTCTCAATCTCCCCTCTTTCAGCTCAAAACCCTCCCCCTCATCCTCTCCCTGCACTCCCTGATCCAGAGCCCCTCCCCAGCTTTCCTTTAGGCCCCGTATGAAGTTATTCACATGCAGTTGTTTGCTATAATTTATATTACAGCAATATATTATATAAATCAAAATTGATATAGAAAAATTAAATATAGTAAAAAATAAATATTATTTTACATAGATCAGTCTGAGCCTCTGGGAAAAGTTCCACCTCAGTGGGTGCCAACATCACTATTCATGCAGCAAAACCGGTTGTTTTCCTGGCTGAAACTGAAGTTGTTTTAAGGACCAAAACCTTTCCCCTGGCAGCAGCTCAGGTTGCCTCATGTCCCACCCCAAATACGTGACCACAGCGTCCTCCTTTTCCAGGTTTGTCATCCCTGCTGCAGAGCGTTGCTGGAAACACGGCTCAGTCAAGCGAGGCTGCGTCGCAGAGCACCGCGGCGTCGCCGGCCAACACGACCGCTCCGTGCTTGAAGGGGAGGAACGTTCCCCCCAGTACCCAGTCCTTTTTATCCAAAAGCTTTGGTTATTCTCCAAACTCATCCACTGCTGAGGTTTCCTCGACTTCGGTCACTAAAGCTCCCATTGGACACACCCCAGGGCTGTCCAGCTCCGGTTTTAAGCCGCCAACCAGCTCCCTGGGCTTTTCCAGTTCCCACCCTACCAGTCCTTCTTCCCTTTTGCCAACAGAAACCTCGTTGGGTCAATCCTCCGATATTTCAAAAGCAAAGCTGGAGTCGGAACCCCCTTCTCCGAGCCTGGAGATGAAGATCCACAATTTCCTGAAGGGAAATCCTGGCTTCAGTGGTCTGAACTTAAATATTCCCATTCTCAGCAGCTTAGGGTCCAGCATCGCAACGGAAAGTCACACCTCTGACTTCCAGCGTGGTCCTACCAGCACTTCCATGGACAATGTGGACGGAACGCCGGTGCGCGACGAGCGGAGCGGGACGCCCACCCAGGACGAGATGATGGATAAGCCGACGTCGAGCAACGTCGACACCATCTCCCTGCTGTCAAAAATCATGAGCCCTGGTTCTTCGACTCCCAGCAGCACCAGGTCACCTCTTCAGAGCCGGGATGATGGATATTCCCAAGAACTTCCCAATTCCGTGCACACCTACCGGCCCTTCGGCCTGGGCAGAGAGTCTCCAGCCGGGCTCTACAAGCAGCCTGCGGACAGCATGGAGATGCCCTCCTCTCTCATGGACTCCTCCCAGGAGAAGTTTTACCCAGACACCTCTTTTCAAGAAGATGAAGACTACCGTGACTTCGATTACTCCGGGCCACCGCCGTCGGCCATGCTGAACCTGGAGAAGAAACCCGCCAAGTCCATCCTGAAATCCAGTAAACTCTCAGAAGCAGCAGAATACCAGCCAGTCCTGCCCAGCTATGGACAGAGATCACAGGAGTTTGGGGTGAAATCCTCCTTCCCCCAGCCAATGAGGTCTATTCTGGATCAGAGCGAGGGCTGCGACGCGCTGGCGGCGTCGCCGGGGATGTATGGGAGCTACGGTGTCCGGGGAAACGACTCCACCTCGGATGGTTCCCCCTCGCCCAGCAAGAACGAGGTGTTCTTCAAAGCGGACTCCAACCACAACAACTTGCCCAAAGCGGTGGTGCACTCGGGCCTCCCGCAGAAGCAATACCCGGACTCGCCCCACTCGATTCCCCACCGCCCGCTCTTCTCCTCTCCCAACGCCCTCTCCAGCCCCGCCGGCAGAGCGTCCGCTCCGAGCGTGGAGAAACCATTGGGCTCTTCCATTTCCACCACGTCCACCATCGAGTTCAAGAACATGCTCAAAAACGCCTCCCGGAAGCCCTCCGAGGAGAAGCATTTTGGCCAGATGTCCAAAAGTGGCTCTGGTGAGGGGGTGGGCTTGGCCGGAGCCCCCAAGGGCGACCAACAGCCGCAGGAGGAGCATTACCGCATAGAGACCAGGGTCTCCTCCTCCTGCTTGGACTTGCCCGACAGCACCGAGGAGAAGGGAGCCCCCATCGAAACGCTGGGTTACCACAACGCCGCGAGCCGGGGGATGTCAGGAGAGCCCATCCAGACGGTGGAGTCCATCAGGAGAGCCCATCCAGACGGTGGAGTCCATCCGGGTGCTGGGCAAGGGGAGCCGAGGACACGGGCGAGAGGCGAGCCGAGCCGCGGGGTGGTTCGAGCTGAGCGGCGGCGGCAGCGCTTTCGATAACGGGCCCTCGGGCACGGCCGAGCTGCCCGGTATGGGTGGCTTCCCGGCGCCGTACAAGGAGCACGTGCCACCTTTCCAGGAGAGCGTCAACAACTTCCGAACGAATAACTTCAGCCCCGCTTTCGAGCACCACATGCCGCCGCCGCCTCCGCCGCCCCTCGCGCCGCCGCCCATCGAGCACGGCACTCCCTTCCCGCGGGAGCCGGTGGTTCCTCCCGCCGGGCCCCCGGCCGCCCCCGCCAAGGACCACGGGGGCCTCTTCCCGCGGGAGCACTCGGTCCCTCCGCGCATGCCGTCGGTGGATCACGCCAACCCCTTCTCGAAGGAAACCTCCGCTCCTCTCTCGCTGCCCCACGGCGTCCCCCCGCCGCCCTCGGTGGAGCACGCCGGGGTCCCCTTCCCCACGCCCCCGCCGCCCCCCGTTGCCGGGGAGCACGCCGTGGTCCCCTTCCCCGCGCAGCAGCAGCCGCCGCCGCCAGCCGGAGACCACAGCGGCGTCGCCTTCCCCGCGCCACCCCCGCCGCCCATAGCGGTGGAGCACGGCGCCGGCGCCTTCGCCAAGGAGCACGGTACGATCCACCAAGGGACGATGAAGGAGCATTTCTCGGTGCACGCCGGCGCCCGGGAAGCCGTGGGCCAACCCCAACAGCGGGAGCACGGAGCCTCTTCCCTCTCCCGCAACCGCGACGCCGTAGGGCTCACCCCGCTCTCCGCGCGTGGCGCTCGCGGCGGAGGGGGGGTCTTGGTCAGGACCCCCCGTGCCGATTTCAGGCCGCGCGAGCCCTTCGTAAGCAGAGACCCCTTCCATAGCCTGAAACGGCCCCGACCACCCTTCGGCAGGGGGGCCCCTTTCTTCGCCCCAAAACGCCCCTTCTTCCCCCCCAGGTACTGAAACAACCGCCCAGCTCCCGCGCGCAGGCATCGGACGCTGGGAGGGCCACGGGGCAGCGCGTTCCCTTGGGGTTTCCATCTCTCTTGTTTGTTTTTTTTTTCCTTTTCTTCCCTTCAAAAGCCCCGTCACCACCTCCTAAATTAAACGTTCTCAGCTCTTTTTTCCGTTCTTTATTGCCCAAACCCACCCCGTTGGTGCAAAACTAGATTTAAAAAAACAAAAAAAAAAAAAAAGGAGTTTTAATGTAAAAAAAAAAATTTGCTGTTGAAATAAAAGCTTCCAGTTATGGTTAAAAAGTTGAAAATAAAAAAAAAAGGATAGACACGGGGGGGGGGGAGGGGGGGGGGAAGCCCTAAAAAGCCCAAAGGGGCGATGGAACTTGGTGAGTTTTTGCTGTCGCAGATTGGAGCAAAGGGACCCCTTTGCCCTGCGGTCGCTGCTGCCAAAAACCACCCAAAACAAGGCAAATTTAACCCATCTGATGTGTTCTCCGGGGTCCCTGCCTGTCCCCCCACCACCACCCCTGGCTCCTTGCAAATCCCTTCTGCTCCTGGGTGGGTTTTTTGGGTTTCTTTTGGGGGGTTTTGAGGTTTTTACCAACCCACCCCCCCCTTTTCCTCCCCGGGGTGAGTTTCTACGTGTGTGTACATAATAATCATCACTCTCGAATTCCATCTGGGATCGCTCGGAAGGCGCAGAGGGAGACGGTGGGGGCTTCCCCCACCCCCCCAAAGGGCTGCCCCGCAGCTTTTATATGAAGTTGGAATTTTACTTGATTTATTTTATTTTTGGGGTTATTTTGTTTTGGTTTTTTTTTTTTTTAGTTGCTAGGACCCATCATATCTTGTTTGATAAAGGTGTAGGGTTAAATATCTACATAAAAGTTACAAAACCTGCGTGGTGGCTCCTTTCTTTGTGCGCCTCAGTCTTTACGGGGGGGGGGGGGGGGGTCGGGGCTGGGGGAACCCCGCAAGAGGGGGTCGTGTAGCTCCCCCACTGCCACCCCCCCTTTGCGGTGTCAGTGGTTCCGCCTGCGGTCTGGGGGCTCCCCCAGCGCTGGGCGAGACCAACGCGGCCTGGGGGGGGGGGGGGGGGGGGGGGGGGGGGCGGTGGGATTGGGGCTGGATGCGCCGCTCCCGCCACACGCGGCTGAAGGAGCCAGGCGCGCTGTGATTGGTCACCCAGCCTTGGCCACGCCTTCTGGGTGGAGACTTCATTTTTTTGGACACACCCCCTCGGTGGGGTCCTCCGGGCTCTGTGATTGGTCAAACGTAACCGGGCCCGCCCACTAGGGATGTCAATCACACCCGGCACCGCCCCATAGGCAGTTATTCAGCCCTGGC
>JAUMJJ010001179.1:0-13806 GCA_033556795.1 Tapera naevia | reverse complement strand
TCCAAGAAACATCAGCAAAAAAAAAAAAATAAAATCCAAACCTCTTTAAATAAACTACGTAAAGTCCCAGTGCAACTTCTTGAGTAGAAACTGAGAAAGTTTTTCAGCCAAGTAATGTCTAATGATATGAGCTTTGGAAGGGTAAATCCAGAGTTTGGTTTTCATTTGTATTTATATTATGTGTCCCCTATTACCACAACATTTGCTCTTTTGGTGCCTCAGATTGCCTTTGCTGCTACAATGGAAGGACCTACACCTTAAACGAAACTGTATACAGCAAAGACTATGGGACTGAGTGTGGTGATGCTGTCTGTGGCCCTAAAGGAGAAGTCATTAAAACACTCATCCCTTGCAGAACACCATTCACACCAGCACAAGGTACCAGGTTTATAAGAGGTCTGGTGGTAATTTTATGAAAGTCTCTAATAGTAATAATATTCCTCTGTCTTCGAAAAAGGCTCCTACTGTATGTCTATGTTAAGCACAGAGTTTAAAGCAGTTGAAGGTTCAGGAATGAGGCTTAGAGCTTATGGGTGTCATGTTGGAGACCAGAAGTGTAATTTTTACAGATTCTTACTGTCAGTGGAGTAGAGAGACAACAGAGACATTCAGCCCTTTTTCAGTACAGCTTTTACAATAACCTTGGGCATACCACAGTTCACACACTGGTGTGGTTTGTCTCAATATCTCACACCTCTAAACCTTGTTTTTCTCCTTCTCATGATCAATATCACGCTATGCTTCTTAGCACACTCCTTTCTACATTGGAATATGTCGATCTTGCATATGTCACTGGAGCAAGGAAATAAAGCTACCTAGCAGTTTACTCACTTCCCAAAAGAGTAGTTGCAGGATGAAGGTGATGTGAATGAACAGAAAGTAGGAAACACAAAGAAACAAAAAAGAGGTGAAATATGTGTTGTCCTGGATCCTGTTGTCAAATTATACAAAGGGAAAAATGAAAATTAAACATTAACTTCTCTACTCAAGTGAGTGGAAGAGCTGATGGTGTGCCTATGTGTTTGGTATTTACTAAATGGGTTAACAAATCAAATAAGAAGTGTGATGGAGTCATAGCTAGGAAAGAAAAGTCTGTTGAAAACAGAGAGTAGGTGGCTTTGTAAAATGTCTAAATGATCTGTCTGTATTTAAACCAACAGATTCTTTGCAAAAAGGCACTAAAAGGCAAAATGGAGTGGCACTGGAAATCAACTCTCCAAAGCCAGGTGAAGTCCTGCAGGATTAGAAAGTTCAAGGGAACTTTAAATTGAAATGAATAAGTCACGGTAGAAGGGAGGTTTATTGTATTCTACATAGGAAAAAAACAACAAGGATGAGTGTTTGTATTATTCTAGTAGCATAAAGTGTAATACAGAGAGTATATGAATACAGAGAAGATGCTTTTAGCGTGTATACGCACAGAATGTGGTGGGGGTAAATTTTTTATCTTTTTGCAATTGTAGAGAATGTATATAGATGTCATAGGGCTTTAAAATAGAGTAGCAGAAGATTTGAAGATTAGTTTATTTAATTTCCTGCAGAACCGCATATACAACTTGTAACATCTGCACCTTCGTCGTCAATGGTAGCCACTCCGTGCTTCTGCAATAAGAATGGACAATTGATACAAATGGGTGAGAAACCAAGTAAATATTTTTTTCTACACCATTGATGTGGGAAAAAATACTATTTAGATAAAGGTGTTTCAGCAAGTGCTCATTCAGACTGCTGCAGTTACATGTTACCACAGTTGTTAAATCTTTGGACTATAACAAATACCTTCTGAACTACAACTGTCCCATATCCTGTAACTTTACCCTGGTTTGGATATCCCTACTGTAAGGATGTTTATACCAGATACTAACTTCAGTGGACTCCAGCAAAACCCCTTAATCCCAAACTGCTGAATTGCATGTAAACCAGTCAAATTCCAAAAATCAAGGGGAGAAGATCTCTTAGTAGCTCCTGAACCACTACCTCCTGGTCCTTGTGAAAACCAGATGCACCTAGTGATGTATTCAGTGTTCTTTCCTCTTGTACTCATTTTCAGTTTCCACTAATGTACTTATAAGCATAATTTCATATTAGCAGCCTGTGGCACTCCCTCAGCCTTTGCCATTTGGATTAATCAAGCTGCAGTTGAGTCTGAATTTGATTAGTTGCAGACAGTCACATGTGGGTATGGCCATTGGGTACAGGCAGACCCAGCTAGTTGAATGTAGAGTTGAGTATGTGATCTGTGATACTTAGGCCTTAAGAGTTATCAGTTTCATGTACAACCCAGAGCTAACAGTCAGATTTTGGCCTTGCAGGAGAAAATGTTTCTCTGCCAGTGAATATATCTGGTCATTGTGCTTACGCCGTTTGCAATGCCTCGTGTCAGACTGAATTAATCTGGGCAGAGTGTAAAATTGGTCACATTGAGGCCTTCAAGATCTGTGATCCAGTCTCTGAAGTCTGCCCACCAACATTTGCTCCCAGGGCAACAAGTCGAGTTCCTGCTTCCTCGAGGATTCCTGTGAGCGATTGTCTTGGTCTCATTCCTCCCAGAAAGGTGAGAGACTTCAAAGAAGATGTGTTTCTTAAGATACAACATTGCCTGCATCCAAGATTTGGTGTTCTCCTCTGGTGCTGGTAACCACTGCTACAGCTGGACTGTAGATGTATTTGAATCAGAGAATTTAGAAATATACCAGAAGCCCCCAGATCATTAAGGAAATAAGTTGAAGGTTATTCTGTTTGTCTGAAACTTCCATATGATTTCACATGGGCAGAGATAACTAAGCAGAACAAAGGCTATGAAACCACATCTGGCAGTGTCCCACATCATCAGAAGTGGTCAGGGCCTTAATATTGAGTCCTATACAAAATGTTGTAGAACAGAAAGAGATATCAAGGCTCTGTTGATTGCTGTGTTCCAGAGAAAGAGTAGACAGTAAATAATGCCATGTTAGACAATTAGCTTTTTTACATTACTTAGTTATGTACCTCTCCTTTTTCAATCCATCAATAGTTTAATGAAACATGGAACTTTGGAAACTGCCTGATTGCCACTTGCCTGGGAGAAGGAAACAATATCAAACTGTCCAGCATGACTTGTCCTCCTCAGCAAGTGAAACTCTGTGTCAATGGTTTCCCATTCACAAAACACCATGATGAAACCGGTTGCTGTGAAGTTTTTGAGTGTCAGTGTAAGTACAGTAGCAGGAGAATTTCTAAAACTTATGTTCAACTGGGCCTCAAGAAAGATAAGTCCGTGGTCAACATCTGTACTACGTTCATTTTACAGAAGTCCCATCTAAACCATGTCTGGCTGTTGAGAAAAGATGTGTCCTTACTAGGCTAACTTTTCTTTATCAAACTAGTTATTTTCAGCTCTCACTGAAAGTAAGTAAAAGACAAAACCAGCTTGTATCTAAAGGAAGCTCAGAAGCCAAAGTTGGAGTCTGTCACTCTGTCTTCCAGGTATTTGCAGTGGATGGGGAAATGAACATTATGTGACTTTTGATGGAACGTACTATCATTTTAAAGAAAACTGCACCTATGCCCTTGTGAAGTCAATTCATCCTGACTCTCACAGCTTCTGGATTCACATAGACAACTACTACTGTGGTACCACTGATGGAGCAATTTGTTCAATGTCCCTTCTCATTTTTCACTCCAACTCTGTTGTTATTCTGACACAAGCAATGGAACATGGAAAAGAAAAAAACTTGGTAAAGTATTGTGTTAAAATGAATTCTCAATATTATTTTGCTATAGTTATTTTGCTGTACTGCCAAAAGTCCTGTCATGACAAAGGTTGATGTGTGCAAAAAATGGAGTGGGTAGGAAAAAAAGCAATAACATTGCTATCTCCCTCTCTCTTTTTTTCTTTATGTCGTTAAAGGGTTTTATATTCTAAATATTTGGGAAATGATCACATAATTGAAGATGTGGTTTTATTCCTGACATGAGTATTCAATGTAAATTACAACATATTAAAAAGGAATCATAGAGAACTTCTTAAATGACTACCTGTGACAGACTTGATTTGGTGCATCGGAGGTCTGAACTTGTGATGCTTTACTTTCCAGTTTCACAAACTGTATACATTACTCAACAGAAGGATGTCCACAGAGACCTTTTGTTTCTCTTCTTTTTAGATTTTGTTTAATGATAAGAAAGTCATTCCAGACATTTTCAAGAATGGTATCAGGATAACCAGTTCTGGCCTTTATATCATAGTTGAAATACCTGAATTAGAAGTTTATGTGTCCTACAGTAGACTTGCATTTTACATAAAACTCCCTTTTGGAAAGTTTTATAACAATACGATGGGACTGTGTGGTAAGTGTTCTCATCAGCTGACTAATGAATGCAATAAAGCTTCCTTCTTCTTTCTCTCATGCACTTGCAAACATCTCTAAATGCTTGCAAATCAACTGATTTCTGTTTCTTATAAATGTTAACAGATTTGTCTCTATATGGTGGCAAGACACAGTCAGGAGACAGAGTCTTAAGTCACTTTCATTCTGTTCACAGTCTGTAGGTGGATGAAGACAGGGTCTTGATAAGCCCTTGCTCTTGATTCTATCTACTCAGTATGGAGAGTCTTGAGCTAAACAGAGTGATCTTAGTTGCTTTAGCTACCAGAAGAAATACATCAACCAACACATCAGCTCTTGTTTTCACGAGTAACCAGCAAATTTTCTTCTAGCCTTTTCTTCCTTCTTGTGAACTCATCCAGGAACCCATATGTTGTTACCTTCCCACAAGGAGGACAACTCCAGATTTTCTCTGAAAGCAGCTTCATCAGTATCAATTGACTTTTTTTTTAAATTTCTACCAGGTACCTGCACCAACCTGAAGTCTGATGATGCTGTGAAAAGGAATGGTGAGATTATAGAGTCCTTTGAAGAGATGGCATTAGATTGGAAAGTGCCAGATCCTACCAACAGATACTGTAATCCAGTCTCAGAACCAGCTGAGGTTGAATATCATCAGCACTGTGAGCCTACCAATCTGTGTAAAATTATCTGGTAAGACAATTCTCAAAAGTACTAGGAAAATAAGTCCACAAGATAATTTTGTCCTTCACTACATGACCTGGGTGAGCTGCTTATAGGACATCATGAAAATATGAAGTCTAGCATACTCTGAAAAACTGAGCACTAAACTGATCTGTGAGTGTTCCTGCGTTTGGCAGATCAAAATCAGTCCTTCCTTAACAGTGTCTGCTACTTGACACTCCCTCTGCCTGTCTGTTCTGGAGAAACCAAACAGGATCTAGTTATAATTCAGTATCTGAAAGCTCTGGATGAAAATGAACAGAGTCAGAATATAGTAAATAAATGCATGTGTCTGTCTGTAAAATAATTTTGTGGTTTAAAACAGGATTATTAATCACACTGACATAAAAATGTCAGAATATAGAATTATAGCTATGAGCTGTGCAGGAGTCTTCTCTTTGCTGCTATGTGTTCATTGTAAAATTGCCTTCTTTGAAAACTTTGGAAAGAATGGAATGTAGAGCTCTCTCTTAAGTAAGCTGCATGGATATATCACCAGCAGAGCAATTTGTAGCTCTATCTTTGCATCAAGGCTTTCTCTGGGTGGGGATAGGTTTGGTTCTTCGTTGAATTCTTCTTTGGAATTCAAATGCTGTGTCTGTCTCCTTGTTTCTGAAGGAACCTGACCGAGTGCCACAGTGTGGTCCCCCCACAGCCCTACTATGAGGCATGTGTGGCCAGTGGGTGCTCAAAACAGCACCCCAGCACCGAGTGCCAGAGCATGCAGACGTACGCAGCCTTGTGCGGGCTCCATGGGGTCTGCGTGGACTGGAGGTGGCAGACAAATGGGCAGTGCGGTAAGCGAGGAAAAGGCCTGCTGGTAGTGAAGTGACTCGGGTCTGTTCTTTCCTCATCTTCATGCCTGTTTGTGTTCCTCCATGTCACCAGGCTGTAATGTTTCCTGAGCTGCTCTGAATCTGAGAAAAAGCAGCAACAAATCAAAAATGTTATTCCAGTCCAGAACTAGTGTAAAATTAGTGGGAAACTGGCCCATAGTGTCTCCTGAGCAGCTCAGCAGAGGATTCCTGTGTGTTACTTACTTCTTCATCGCTAGATGGCCACACACAACTTCTCTCTGTATGTTTTGCACTGCTCAGGGGGACACAGTGATACAGCGGTAAACACTACGAGTGTTGTCTCAACCATCTTGCTGAATCATAGAATTATAGAATGATTAAGGTTGCAAAAGATCTCTAAGGTCACGCAGTCCAACCAGCAGCCCAACACCACCACAGCTACTAAACCACATCCCCAAGCGCCACAGCTACACGGTGTTAGAACACCTCCAAGGACGCTGGTTCCACCACTTCCCTGGGCAGTCTATTCCAATGCTTCACCAGTCCTTCAGGAAAGATACATTTTCTAATATCAAATTTAAACCTTCCCTGGCACAACCTGAGACTATATCCTCTCGTCCTATCACATGTTACTTGGAAGAAGAGACCCATCTCACTACATTCTTTCAGGTTATTGTAGAGATAGCTAAGGTTTTCCTTCAGCATTCTTTTCTCCAGACTAAACAATACCAGTTCCCTCAGACACTCCTCATAAGACTTCTGCTCCAGACCCTTCATCAGCTTTGTTACCCTTCCCTGGACGTGCTCCAGCACCTCAATGTCCCACTTGTAGTGTGAACCTGAACTGAACACAGTATTTGAGGTGCAACTTCACCAGTGCCAAGTGCATGGGGACAAACACTTCTCTGCTCTTGCTGTCCACACTATTTCTGATACAAGCCAGGATGCTGATAGTTGCCTTAGCCACCTGAGCACACTGCTGGCTTGTGTTCACCCAGGTGATGTCCTCTTGCTGAAGCCTCAGGGATACCCTCACTGGGCTGTGCAGGTTAGTGGGACAGACTGTGTTAGTGTGTGTGGTTCATCTGTTGTGCATCGAAGGGTACACGTGGGTCTGGGCATTCTAACTTATCTATTCTAATGCTCCACAGAGGCCAGATGTGCTCAGGATCAGGTATACAAGCCATGTGGAGAAGCAAAAAGAAGAACTTGCTTCCACAGGTGGGTCATTTCCTAAGGCACTTTTCAAGTCCATAACTTGAAAATCGCTGAGAAAGGCTGGAAGCTGACATTCTCCTGGGATTTAGGTGTCTGATTGCCCCTAGAGCACCTTTCTACCTCTCATTTACTCCTGTTTATATTTTAATTGTGCAGAGAAGATATTATGGACGCCCACCGCTCCCAAAATAACACACCAGTGTTCGTTGAGGGATGCTACTGTCCTGAAGGAAAAATTCTCCTGAATGATCATGACAACGTTTGTGTTTCCATCTGCGGTAAGAAATAATGTAAATTGTCAGATGGGAAGGAGGGATAAGCCATTGACTGGAAGTACACATTAAGGGGGCTGTTCCGGGTGCAGAGGTACACCTTGATACTGACCCTTTCTAGTCAGGCTGGAAAAGCTTCAGATTGGTAGTTTCTGCCTACTCTTATGCAGAAAGTGCAATCTTCAAAGGGACAAAGAGGAGTATCTTTAAGATGTTTTGGGTGCACAGCCTGTGACTTTGCACTCTCGTTATGTCTGTTTCTCACATTCTAAGACCTTGCTTCCATTCCTGTCTTCCTGCTTCTGTGGTTTTCCCTGGTTCAGTTATTAAAGGAATTTTTAATTTATTTTACAGGTTGCACTGCACAAGATGGGTCAATGAAACGGGTAAGAAAAAGAAAAATATTGTCTTTATAATATACCTGGTTGTTGTGACCTCTTGTAAAAATGATTGTACGGGTTTCTTCTTTTAATAAGTTTAAATATCTGTGAACTGCAATGACAGTGGGGAATAAACCAGCAGATTTTAACTCCAAAACTTTATTAGTCACTTGAGGTACAGAAGCAGAAATAAGAGTTTGTGGGGAACACTCTTTCCTACTAGAACTACCAGGCTTCCCTTCTGGAAACATGTAAACCTGCAAAGGCAGGTGGCAGATAACAGCATTTTTCCTTGCTGTTCCTTTCATCTCTCTTTGAGACTTGAACTCTGATTTTCCTACGTAATAGCTTAGGACAACCCAGCCCTCCACTGTCTTTTAACAGGCTTTCATTAATAAAATATTTCTAGTTTTTGCTCTCTGAAATACTACTTGTATTATTTTCACAGCCTAGAGAGGCTTGGGAGCATGATTGTCAATACTGTGCTTGTGATGAAGCAACCTTGAATATCTCTTGCCTCCCTCGTCCTTGTGCTAAATCTCCACCTATCAACTGCACAAAAGAGGGATTTGTACACAAAATAAAAACACGCCTGGATGATCCATGCTGCACAGAGACAATCTGTGGTGAGTAGATAATTCAGATGTCATAATGAGGCATTATTTCCCTATAGCAGCTGTTCTCAAATGAGATGTCCTACCCCACAGGTACCAGATTAAAATAAACACACTAGAGTGGTTATTTCTGGTATCTACATGCCAAGAGCTGTCAGAACAGTTGTCTGATTCAGCTTGTATTATAAACTAGATCAATGACTTACGTTGGAAAATCCCACATGAACCATTGGGAAAACCATGTGCTTCACAGGATCCTCTAGCTCTTATTCTTTCTGAGATGAAAGGGTGTTCCTCGCACAGAGATCGATCCAGTAAGGGAGGATGTGCTCCTCTTCCAGGTTCCCCTAAGGCCTCCTGTGGAGGTTCTGGATATATGTCTGCACTCGTCTTTCTATTTGCATCCTGCCAGGCTCAAATGCCCACCACAGCACAGATCCTCCTCATGAGCCTGCTGGATAAGTTTCTGCTGGAATGACACTTATCGTTCCCAGCAGATGCAGGACATGGGAATGTGACAATGGTGGTGGGATGTTTTTCTATTCCTCATCCTTTCATGTTGCCAGACAGTGGTCCATTAGGTCCCGTTGATGCTTTGAGGGAGAAGTGGGCACTGTAAGGGTTCTTTGCCTCGTGTGTCTCAACCTTTGCATCTTTGGCTCTCATCCACTGCTTCTTCATTCTTTTTACTCTCTGATGCTTTTACCTTTACCCTAGTTGTTTCGCTGTCACTTCTCTGAAGTAGGGGTGTTTAGGTTTTTTTTAGATATGACAACCAGTGGGGAAAGAGCAGCAGGAAAAGGGCCAGAATTAGATGTCCAGGTAAAAGCTTTACAGTAGAGCAAGCTTAGAGCATCCCAAACTCCAAAACTGTGATGTTCAAAATTCATCTATTTCTACTTAATTTCCTGAATATTCACAATTTGGTCTGCAACTAACGCTGCTGGATGAGACGCTTTAGCTTGCTTTATCTCTGTTGTCTATTGCAGAATGTGACATAAAAACCTGCATTATCAACAAAAGAGCATGTGACTTAGGTTTCCAACCAGTGGTTGCTATATCTGAGGATAGTTGTTGTCCTGTCTTCTCCTGTAGTAAGTACCATGTTTCCTCATTTATTTCTTGAACCATGTGTCATATGTATTTCTTCAACTATTTATTTTTTTTCTAAATGGGTCAAAATAACAAGCAGTAGCCTCTCACTTTCCCTCTCAATCTTTACAATTGGTGTTTCTTTTTTTTTAGAGGAACTGGTAAGAGTTTTTAGAGTAAATAGTTCAGGTTCTCTGTAGCTAGTGTTCAGTGAGTTAAGTTATTGGTGAGATATTGAATGTCGGTGACGTTGGACCCATCCCAAAGCTCTGCTGCCAAATTATATTACCAGGCTGGAGAGATGGGCTGATTCTAATGGGATGATGTTTAATAAGTCCAAATTTCGGGTACTTCATTTTGGACACAACAATCCCATGCAGAGCTACAGACTGGGGACAGAGTGGCTGGAGAGTAGTGAGGCAGAAAGGGACCTGGGAGTACTGGTTGACAGGAAGCTCAACATGAGCCAGCAGTGTGCCCAGGTGGCCAAGAAGGCCAATGGCATTCTGGCCTGCATCAGGAATAGTGTGGCGAGCAGGACCAGAGAAGTTATCATCCCCCTGTACTCGGCACTGGTCAGGCATCATCTTGAACATTGTTCTGGGCCCCCTAGTTTGGGAAAGATATTAGGATACTGGAATGTGTTCAGAGGAGGGCAACGAAGATGGTGAAGGGGCTGGAGCACAAGCCCTATGAGGAGTGACTGAGGGAGTTGGGGCTGTTTAGTCTAATGAAGAGGAGTCTCAGGGGAGACCTCATTGCTCTCTACAACTACCTAAAGGAGGTTGTAGTCAGACAGGGGTTGGTCTCTTCTCTCAGGTGACCAGTGGCAGAACTAGAGGGCATGGACTCAAGCTTCGTCAGGGAAAGTTTAGGCTTGATGTTAGGAAAAAGTTCTTCACTGAAAGGGTGATTGGCCATTGGAATGCGCTGCCCAGGGAGGTGGTGGAGTCACTGACCCTGGAGGTGTTTAAGGGGAGACTGGATGAGGCACTGAGTGCCATAGTTTAGATGATGGTTGGTGTTGGTGTTAGTGTTGGTGTTGGTATTAGTGTTGGGTTATAGGTTGGACTTGATGATCTCAGAGGTCCTTTCCAACCTTATGATACTGTGATACTGTGATACATACCCCATCCAGCTTCCCCTTGGCTCTGTTTACAGCAAGGTGGTTAACAATTAGCAATATGTTACTTTCCGTCCTCTTTTTTAAAATGAGGTTATTTAATAAGCTCAGTTCTGCTCTTTGTCTCCTCTAAATCAGTCACAATTCAGAGATGAGTACAGTAACTGTTTACATCATTCCTACCATATCTTTTTAATTTTCTTTTTTTTTGCTTACAGTACCAAAAGGTGTTTGTGTTTCTGAAGGAGTTGAATTTAAGGTGGGTATTCTTCCCAACACTCCTTTCCACAAGTTAAAATTGCTTCAATCAGAATTTTCTAAAATTATTGTCAACATTCACACAAAAAGAAGGATTAGAGCAGCCTGTAAATTTTCCCTGCCAGTAGTCTTATGTACTATTGGGAATGTTATTGATAGGTAACATTAGAGACCAGTATCTTGCTTGCTAACTGTGATTTTACCTATACTTTACAGTCAAGAAGTCAGAATTGTGATTGAATATAAATTTTAAATCTCATTAGATATTGTAATATTAATTGCTATGTCAAACTGAGTAAAAATTGATGCATGAAATTTAGGAGATAATGTAATATCTCATTTAACACAGCTGATGAACCTCTCCTCTGTATTTCCAGCCTGGAGCAATGGTGCCTAAAAGCTCCTGCGAGGACTGTGTGTGCACAGATGAGCAGGATGTTGTGACACGGACCAACCGCATCCAATGCATTCCAGTGAAATGTCAAACCACCTGTCAGCAGGTCAGCACTGCACACATAGCCTCCACAACCATGAGCAATGGCTGTTGAGGGCATGTACTGTAGAACTGGGATAGTGTAACCGCTTCCTCACTGAAAGACAGCAGGATATAATTTTCTATTCGAATTTTTTCAGTCATTTTAAGTGTCTTGGTTATTTTTGCTTTAGCAAATTTAAGAGTTCACCCTTGGAAAGATGCCCTAAGGGAGAAAGAATGCAAACCTGTTAAAGAGAATCCCAGCTACTGAAAAATGACATTTTTGCCAGTCTGTTGATCTTACTCACTGTCAGCTGAAAAATTAAGATTGTAAAGTACCTGCACAGCAGTCTGTTTCTACACACTTCTCAGTACTCATGAGTTGAGAGTGCACACAAACTATTCAGCCTATTACTGAATGTAAGTGAAGAGTGGTTTCTTTTCCATTCTTGCCCAGATAAGGTCAGACTCACTGCCAATCCTAAAACCAGATAAAATCATTCTTATTCTGAAGCCAACCACACCCACACCCACCTAGAGACAAACTGATGCCTGAAACACAAGAGAGGAAATAAGTGATTCATGGTCTTCATATGTCTGAAACCAGCAATTCTTGTGGATAACCATATCAGACCAAGAACTGGTGTTCGATTGTGAAAGTAATCATATGCTGAATTAATTTATGTGACTTGACTTGTATGTTAGCCAGAAGAGGAAGGATAGCCAATCAAGGGTGTTCATAGTAACTGAAGTGCCAAGAAGTCACTATTCCATAGGGGAAGCAAATTGCCAGCTTTGATTGTCAGGCTTAAACAGGTTCCAACAGGTTTCTAAAGACAGCAGAAATAAAACCAGATGATTAACTTATTTCATATGCCATATCCAGTGCGGACTAAATCCAAAGCTGCTTCATGAACAAGACATCAGGTAACATGGCTAAATGGAAACTTTATTTCCATAGGGTTTCCGCTATGTGGAAGAGCAGGGCCAGTGCTGCAGCCAGTGCCAGCAAGTGGCGTGTGTGGCAAATTTTCCATTTGGCAATGTGACCATTGAGGTAAGCATCCCTTTACTCTATGAGATAGTCTGAATTATCAAAAAGACCTCAGTATTTTTTGAATCATTGTCATCAATTTTGAGGTTGTGAAGACGTCTAAGGGATTTGAAAATTTCTGTGTTTCCAAAGTAAATGTAGATGTTCACTCATCTGCTCTTTGCTGTGTGTATCTCACAGGCACTACTGTGTTCAAAATTATGTGTCATTATCTTGCTCTGGAGATACAGGACTAAGTAGTGTGAATGAACTGATACAGCTGTACTATTATTAGTTCTGAATTTGCTGAGGGTGAAATCAAAAGCGGCATAGCTGTTGTAGTGTAGATTTACTTGGTAACACACTCAGGTATTACATCACATCTTGAGCAATGTAGTCTTATGTAGACACGGGCTGAGCCTCAGGCTAGCTCTTTGGTTTTATTGCAGTCTGCTACTCCTGTGAACAGTTAATGACACTATCTTAATCAGTGACTATTTCTGTACGTGCTATTGCTTCTCCAGTAACTCTTGTGTTCTACATCTTTTCTTTTTCATCCTTTTATTCCTCGATAATTTATCTTACAAGCTGTCTTCTCCTGTGACAATAAACAGTATTTATGTTTCCATGAGAAGGTTTTGTGTTTATCTATTAACTTCTATTATGAAGATTTTTATTCTCTTTCACACTTCTTGCTTTTCTTCCATTGATTAAAAAATAAAACTGTTGAATTCATTTAGAAGAGCTATTTTTCTTTCCTGCATATTTTACTTCACATACATTAATGCACCTACTTTCTGACATTTCTGTTCATACCTCTACGCTCATTCTGCTGCTAGGTTTTGACGCTTTACACCGAGGTGACCAAGGATTTTCATCGGCTGGTAGTGGGTGAGCTAGGTCCCTAATTTCCAGCTGTGAGTTCTAGATACGTCAACACATCTCTCTGTCAGTCCATTGACTGTCTTACTATTGCAGTATTCTATTTTTATTGCTATACTATATTGGGGTATTTTTCTTGTTTTTGTCAGGTTGGAAAGAGTTATAAATCTCCACATGACAATTGTACTGAGTACACGTGCACTGAATCAGCAGGCCAGTTTTCTTTGACTAGTAAAGTAAAGGTTTGCTTACCATTTGAAGACTCAAACTGTGTCCCAGTAAGTATCTAAAGCCAGACAAAAAGCCTTCTGGAATGAGCCCTTTGGTTTTTCTGGCAGTATTGTGTGCTGTTTTGAATGAGCTGCTTCATGATCTTCCTGAACTGATCATCCTGCTTTGAAGGAAATGTGCTTTTCTAGCCTTGAATAGTGTCCCGTGGAAGTAAACCAAAATTATTTGTAAACAATCCACATGTTTTACTTGTTGTGGGATAAGCACTAGACCTTGAAAGAGAAGAATATTGGGGCAATACCAAGGTGGGATTTTTCATCACTTGAGAAACACCAGTGTTACGGAATGCAATTAAGCAAATGATAAGTTAACCATTGACC
>JAUMJJ010001178.1:0-30192 GCA_033556795.1 Tapera naevia | reverse complement strand
CGATAGAGCCCCTGTACCGCAAGGGAAAGATGAAATAATAATGAAAACCTAAGCATATAATAGCAAAGACAAAATCTTGTACCTTTTGCATCATGATTTAGCCAGAACCACCAAGCAAAACGGATTTAAGCTTGCCCCCCCGAAACCCAAGCGAGCTACTCACGAGCAGCTATACATGAGCGAACCCGTCTCTGTCGCAAAAGAGTGGGATGACTCGTTAGTAGAGGTGAAAAGCCAACCGAGCTGGGTGATAGCTGGTTGCCTGTGAAACGAATTTAAGTTCTCTCTAGACCTCCCTCTAAGGAAACCTAACCAAACCCCCATGTAGAAGGTCAAGAGTAATTTAAAGGGGGTACAGCCCCTTTAAAAAAGAAAACAATCTCCCCTAGCGGATAAACACCACACCCACATCCTTACTGTAGGCCTTTAAGCAGCCATCATTAAAGAATGCGTCAAAGCTCGCCTCTTAAAAATACTAAAACAACATGACTCCCTTACCACTAACAGGCTAACCTATCCCTATAGAAGAACTTATGCTAAAATAAGTAACTTGGAACATTTCCCTCCCTAGCGCAAGCTTACATCATTTAATTATTAACAGACCATAATTAATACCTCAATTCTAACAAGACAAAATATTAAACATACTGTTAACCCAACCCAGGTGCGCATATTAGAAAGATTAAAATCTACAAAAGGAACTCGGCAAACCCAAGACCCGACTGTTTACCAAAAACATAGCCTTTAGCCAACCAAGTATTAAAGGTGATGCCTGCCCAGTGACAGAACGTTTAACGGCCGCGGTATCCTAACCGTGCGAAGGTAGCGCAATCAATTGTCTCATAAATCGGGACTTGTATGAATGGCTAAACGAGGTCTTAACTGTCTCCTGTAGATAATCAGTGAAATTGATCTTCCTGTGCAAAAGCAGGAATGAACCCATAAGACGAGAAGACCCTGTGGAACTTAAAAATCAATGGCCATCACCAACACTAACCAAGCCTACTAGGCCTACAACTTACTAGACAATGGCTCATATTTTTTGGTTGGGGCGACCTTGGAGAAAAACAAATCCTCCAAAAATAAGACCACAACTCTTAACTAAGAGTGACATCTCAATGTGCTAATAGTAATCAGACCCAGTACAACTGAGTAATGAACCAAGCTACCCCAGGGATAACAGCGCAATCTCCTTCAAGAGCCCATATCGACAAGGAGGTTTACGACCTCGATGTTGGATCAGGACATCCTAATGGTGCAGCCGCTATTAAGGGTTCGTTTGTTCAACGATTAACAGTCCTACGTGATCTGAGTTCAGACCGGAGCAATCCAGGTCGGTTTCTATCTATGACTAGGCCTTCCCTAGTACGAAAGGACCGGGAAAGCAGGGCCAATATTACCCAACACGCCCTCCCTCAAGTAGTGAACTCAACTAAACTACTATAATGGATATTAACATATAACCAATGCCCTAGAAAAGGGCCGCTAGCGTGGCAGAGCTTGGTAAATGCAAAAGGCTTAAGCCCTTTACCCAGAGGTTCAAGTCCTCTCCCTAGCTTTCATCAACTATGTCAAAACCCTCTACCCTTACCCTCCTCTTTATATCACTGTCCTATGCTATCCCAATTTTACTTGCTGTAGCCTTCCTAACCCTAGTAGAACGAAAAATCCTAAGCTACATACAATCCCGAAAAGGCCCAAACGTTGTAGGCCCATTTGGTTTACTACAACCTGTAGCAGATGGTGTAAAACTATTTATTAAAGAACCAATCCGACCATCTACTTCATCTCCATTCTTATTTATCGTAACCCCAATACTAGCACTACTATTGGCAATCACAATCTGAATCCCCCTCCCACTTCCATTTTCCCTAGCCGACTTGAACCTAGGACTACTATTCCTGTTAGCCATATCAAGCCTAGCCGTATACTCAATCCTATGATCTGGATGAGCCTCCAACTCAAAATATGCCCTAATCGGAGCCCTACGTGCAGTAGCACAAACAATTTCATATGAAGTTACACTAGCTATCATCCTGCTCTCCGTAATTATATTAAGCGGAAACTACTCCCTAAATACCCTCATTACCACCCAAGAACCACTTTACCTTATCTTCTCTTCCTGACCCCTTGCAATGATATGGTATATTTCAACCCTAGCCGAAACAAACCGTGCCCCATTCGACCTCACAGAAGGAGAGTCAGAACTAGTCTCCGGATTTAATGTCGAATACGCTGCAGGTCCTTTCGCTCTTTTCTTCCTAGCCGAATACGCAAACATTATACTAATAAACACACTAACCACCATTCTATTCCTCAACCCAAGTTCACTAAACCCACCCCTAGAGCTATTCCCTATTATTATAGCTACAAAAATCCTACTACTGTCCTCTGGTTTTCTATGAGTTCGCGCCTCATATCCTCGATTCCGCTACGACCAGCTCATACACCTCCTATGAAAAAATTTCTTACCACTAACACTAGCCCTATGCTTATGACACACCAGCATACCAATCTGTTATGCAGGATTACCCCCATACTCAAGACATGCCCAAGGAAATGTGCCTGAACAAAAGGATCACTATGATAAAGTGAATATAGAGGTACACTAACCCTCTCATTTCCTATCTGAACACCTTAGAAAAGTAGGACTCGAACCTACACAAAAGAGATCAAAGCTCTTCATACTTCCTCTATATTATTTCCTAGTAGAGTCAGCTAACAAAGCTATCGGGCCCATACCCCGAAAATGATGGTTTAACTCCCTCCCCTACTAATGAGCCCATATGCAAAACTAATCTTCACACTAAGTCTTATACTAGGCACAGCCATTACAATCTCAAGCAACCACTGAATTATGGCCTGAACAGGCCTAGAAATCAATACCCTAGCAATTATCCCATTAATCGCCAAATCCCATCACCCACGCGCAATTGAAGCTACAATTAAGTACTTCCTAGTCCAAGCTACTGCATCAGCACTAATCCTATTTACAAGCATTATCAATGCCTACTCAAACGGCCAGTGAGACCTCACTCAACTAAACCACCCAACAGCCTGCATTCTACTTACAACTGCAATCGCAATAAAACTTGGACTAGTACCATTTCACTTTTGATTTCCAGAAGTCATCCAAGGATCATCTATAACCACAGCACTTTTATTATCTACAATCATAAAACTGCCACCACTCACTATTTTATTTATAGTATCCCCATCCCTCCACCCAACACTACTAACCTTCATAGCCATTGCCTCTGCAGCCTTAGGGGGCTGAATAGGCCTAAACCAAACACAAACCCGAAAAATCCTAGCTTTCTCATCTATTTCCCACCTAGGCTGAATAACCATTATTCTAATCTACAGCCCTAAACTCACCATAATCAACTTCTATGTATATTCCTTACTAACCATCCCTATTTTCCTTATCCTTAATACAACTAAGTCCATAAAACTATCCACAATAATAATTTCTTGAACAAAAGCCCCAATCCTGATAGCTACCATAATATTAACCATACTATCCCTTGCAGGACTTCCCCCATTAACAGGATTCCTACCAAAATGATTTATCATCCATAATCTTACAAAACAAGAAATAACAACAACAGCAACAATCATCGCCCTCCTCTCCTTATTAAGCTTATTCTTCTATCTGCGCCTCACATATTACTCAACAATCACACTCCCACCAAACTCTGCCAATCATATAAAACAATGACACACCAATAAGACATCTAATATCCTAATTGCTATCACCACCTCCCTATCCCTCACACTCCTACCTCTATCCCCAATAATTTTAACCATTAACTAGAAACTTAGGATAAACTACAAACCGAAGGCCTTCAAAGCCTTAAACAAGAGCTAAAACCTCTTAGTTTCTGATAAGACCCGCAGGATATTAACCTACACCTTCTGAATGCAACTCAGATACTCTAATTAAGTTAGGGCCTTATACTAGACAGGCGGGCTTCGATCCCACAACATCCTAGTTAACAGCTAGACGCCTAAACCAACAGGCCTCTGTCTACACCCTAAGACTCCGGCACGTCTACAACGTACATCGATGAGCTTGCAACTCAACATGAACTTCACTACAGAGCCGATAAGAAGAGGAATTGAACCTCTGTAAAAAGGTCTACAGCCTAACGCCTCAACACTCAGCCATCTTACCTGTGACCACCACTACCCGATGATTATTCTCAACCAACCACAAAGATATCGGCACCCTATACCTAATCTTCGGTGCCTGAGCAGGTATAATCGGAACCGCCCTAAGCCTGCTTATCCGTGCAGAACTAGGACAGCCCGGAACCTTACTAGGTGACGATCAAATTTACAATGTAATTGTCACCGCACATGCCTTTGTAATAATCTTCTTTATAGTTATGCCAATTATAATCGGAGGCTTTGGAAACTGACTAGTACCCCTCATAATTGGCGCACCCGACATAGCATTCCCCCGCATAAACAATATAAGCTTTTGACTCCTACCACCATCCTTCCTACTTTTACTTGCCTCATCCACAGTAGAAGCAGGAGCAGGAACAGGATGAACAGTATACCCCCCCTTAGCCGGAAACCTTGCCCACGCTGGTGCATCCGTAGATCTGGCCATCTTCTCCCTACACTTAGCAGGAGTGTCATCAATTCTAGGAGCTATCAATTTCATCACAACCGCCATCAACATAAAACCTCCAGCCCTCTCACAATACCAAACCCCATTATTCGTATGATCTGTACTCATTACTGCCGTTCTCCTACTCCTATCACTTCCCGTACTTGCTGCTGGAATCACAATACTATTAACAGATCGAAACCTAAACACTACATTCTTCGACCCCGCTGGCGGAGGAGACCCAGTTCTATACCAACACCTGTTTTGATTCTTTGGACACCCAGAAGTCTACATCCTGATCCTACCGGCTTCGGAATTATCTCACACGTAGTAGCATACTATGCAGGCAAAAAAGAACCCTTCGGCTACATAGGAATAGTTTGGGCCATATTATCAATCGGATTCCTAGGTTTTATTGTATGAGCGCATCACATATTTACAGTAGGAATAGATGTAGATACCCGAGCATACTTTACATCAGCCACTATAATCATCGCAATCCCAACCGGTATTAAAGTATTCAGCTGACTAGCTACACTGCACGGCGGCACCATCAAATGAGACCCCCCCATGCTATGAGCCATAGGCTTCATTTTCTTATTCACCATTGGAGGCCTAACTGGAATCATCCTAGCAAACTCATCCCTAGACATTGCTCTACACGACACTTACTACGTAGTTGCCCATTTCCACTATGTATTATCAATAGGAGCAGTATTTGCTATCCTAGCAGGTTTCACCCACTGATTTCCATTATTCACCGGATATACCCTCCACCCTACATGAGCTAAAGCACACTTCGGAGTAATATTCACTGGCGTTAACCTAACATTCTTCCCACAACACTTCCTAGGCCTAGCAGGCATGCCACGCCGTTACTCCGACTATCCAGACGCATATACCCTATGAAACACCATGTCATCTATTGGCTCTCTCATCTCATTAACAGCTGTAATTATGCTAATATTTATCATCTGAGAAGCCTTCGCATCAAAACGAAAAGTAATCCAACCAGAACTCCCTACCACTAATATTGAATGAATCCACGGCTGCCCTCCACCACACCATACCTTTGAAGAACCAGCCTTTGTCCAAGTACAAGAAAGGAAGGAATCGAACCCTCATATGCTGGTTTCAAGCCAACCGCATCAAACCACTCATGCTTCTTTCTTATGAGATATTAGTAAAACTATTACATAGCCTCGTCAAGACTAAATTGTAGATGAAACCTCTACATATCTCAAATGGCTAACCCATCTCAATTCGGATTTCAAGACGCCTCCTCCCCAATCATAGAAGAACTTGTCGAATTCCACGACCATGCCCTAATAGTAGCCCTAGCAATCTGCACTCTCGTCCTCTACTTATTAACACTTATACTATTAGAAAAACTTTCCTCAAACACTGTAGATGCACAAGAAATTGAACTCATCTGGACAATCCTACCAGCAATCGTCCTTATCCTACTAGCCCTACCATCTTTACAAATTTTATATATAATAGACGAAGTGGATGAACCAGACTTAACCCTAAAAGCCATTGGCCACCAATGATATTGATCCTACGAATACACAGACTTTAAAGACCTAACATTCGACTCATACATAATCCCCACAACAGACCTTTTACCAGGACACTTCCGACTACTAGAAGTAGACCATCGAGTTGTAATTCCAACAGAATCCCACGTGCGTGTCATCATCACCGCAGGGGATGTCCTACACTCCTGAGCAGTTCCCACCCTAGGAGTTAAAACAGACGCAATCCCAGGACGACTAAACCAAACATCATTTATCACTACCCGGCCCGGAATCTTCTACGGCCAATGCTCCGAAATTTGTGGCGCAAACCACAGCTACATACCCATCGTAGTAGAATCCACTCCACTCACCCACTTCGAAAACTGATCCTCACTCCTTTCATCCTAATCATTAAGAAGCTATGCAAACAGCACTAGCCTTTTAAGCTAGAGACAGAGGAACACATACCCCTCCTTAATGACATGCCACAACTAAATCCAAACCCATGATTATCCATTATATTATTAACATGACTTACTTTCACACTAACTATTCAACCAAAACTTTTATCCTTCACCCAAACTAACCCCCAATCAACAAACCAACCATACTTAATAAAACCACCTCATGAGCCTGACCATGACTTTAAGCTTCTTCGACCAATTTATAAGCCCATCCCTCCTAGGAATCCCACTAATCCTTATCTCAATATTATTCCCTGTGCTACTTATCCCAGCCCAAGGTAACCGATGAATTACAAACCGACTCTCTACCCTCCAATCCTGAGTTATCCACTTAATCACAAAACAACTAATAATTCCCCTAGACAAAAAAGGACACAAATGAGCCCTAATTTTAACCTCCCTTATACTATTACTACTTACAATTAACCTACTAGGCCTACTCCCATATACATTCACCCCCACCACCCAACTATCAATAAACATAGCCCTCGCCCTTCCTTTATGACTAGCTACCCTACTCACAGGCCTACGAAACCAACCCTCAATCTCCTTAGGCCACCTTCTCCCAGAAGGAACACCCACCCCCCTAATCCCCGCCCTAATTATAATCGAAACCATCAGTCTCCTTATTCGCCCCCTAGCCTTAGGAGTCCGACTCACAGCAAACCTCACCGCCGGCCATTTACTCATTCAACTCATCTCAACAGCAGCTGTAGTCCTTCTCCCCATTCTTCCAGCAGTATCTATACTGACTACTACCATCCTACTCCTCCTAACAATCCTAGAAATTGCAGTAGCCATAATTCAAGCTTACGTCTTTGTCCTCCTACTAACCTTATACTTACAAGAAAACATCTAATGGCCCACCAAGCACACTCATATCACATAGTAGACCCTAGCCCATGGCCCATCTCCGGAGCAGCAGCTGCTCTACTAACAACATCAGGCCTTGTCATATGATTTCACCAAAACTCCATACAACTTCTCAGCCTAGGATTATTCTCCATAATTCTTGTTATAATCCAATGATGACGAGATATTATTCGTGAGAGTACCTTCCAAGGACATCACACTCTCCCGGTCCAAAAAGGACTACGATACGGAATAATCCTATTCATTACATCCGAAGCATTCTTCTTTCTTGGATTCTTCTGAGCCTTTTTCCACTCTAGCTTAGTACCAACGCCAGAACTAGGCGGCCAATGACCCCCAGCAGGAATCAAACCACTAAACCCCATAGAAGTGCCCTTACTAAATACAGCCATTCTACTGGCTTCAGGAGTAACCGTAACATGAGCACACCATAGCATTACAGAAGGCAACCGAAAACAAGCAATCCATGCATTAACCCTAACAATCCTCCTAGGGTTCTACTTCACAGCCCTCCAAGGAATAGAATATTATGAAGCACCATTCTCAATCGCCGACGGAGTTTACGGTTCAACCTTTTTTGTCGCCACCGGATTTCACGGCCTCCACGTACTCATCGGATCATCTTTCCTCACTATCTGCCTACTACGACTAATCATATTCCACTTTACACCAAATCACCACTTCGGATTTGAAGCCGCTGCCTGATACTGACACTTCGTAGACGTCATCTGATTATTCCTCTACATAACAATCTACTGATGAGGATCCTGCTCTTCTAGTATAATTATTATAATTGACTTCCAATCTATAGAATCTGGTTCAACCCCAGAGAAGAGCAATTAACATAATCACATTTATATTCACCCTCTCCCTAACCCTAAGCATTATTTTAACCACACTAAACTTCTGAATTACTCAAATTAATCCAGATTCAGAAAAATTATCCCCATACGAATGTGGTTTTGACCCTCTTGGCTCCGCACGTCTCCCCTTCTCTATCCGATTCTTTCTAGTAGCAATTCTATTCCTACTATTCGACCTAGAAATCGCACTACTACTACCCCTACCATGAGCCACCCAGCTCCAATCCCCTATCACTACCATAACCTGAACATCCACTATTATCCTATTACTCACCCTAGGACTTATTTATGAATGAACACAAGGTGGCCTAGAATGAGCAGAATAAACAAAAAAAGAAAGTTAGTCTAAACACGACAGTTGATTTCGGCTCAACAGATCATAGCTAAGCCCTATGACTTTCTTAATGTCACTCATACACTTAAGTTTCTACTCTACCTTCACCCTGAGCAGCCTAGGACTCGCTTTCCACCGCACTCACCTAATCTCAGCCCTACTATGCCTAGAAAGCATGATACTCTCCATATACGTGGCCCTAACTGTCTGACCAGTCGAAAACCAAACACCCTCTCACACTCTAATGCCAATCCTAATATTAGCATTTTCGGCTTGCGAAGCAGGTACAGGCCTGGCAATATTAGTAGCATCCACACGAACTCATGGCTCAGATCACCTCCATAACCTAAATCTCCTACAATGCTAAAAATTATCCTACCAACAATTATACTTCTCCCAACAGCCCTACTCTCCACCCAAAAAGCCCTATGAACTAACATCACCCTACACAGCCTAATAATCGCCACCATCAGCCTACACTGACTATCCCCCACATATTTCCCACACAAAACTCTAACCCAATGAACAGGTATTGACCAAATCTCATCCCCCCTCCTTACCCTATCATGCTGATTGCTTCCCCTAATAATTATAGCAAGCCAAAACCATCTACACCACGAACCCTTAACACGCAAACGAATCTTTGCAGCCACCCTAATCATAATTCAACCATTTATTATTCTAGCCTTCTCAACCACAGAACTTATAATATTTTATATTACATTTGAAGCAACCCTCATTCCAACCCTAATCCTCATTACCCGATGGGGCAACCAACCCGAACGCCTAAGTGCTGGCATCTACCTCCTATTTTATACCCTAATTAGCTCCCTCCCACTATTAGTAACAATCCTACACCTTCACACACAAACAGGGACTCTTCACTTAACAATACTAAACTTAACCAACCTCTCACTCCCAAAATCATGAACCACTATCCTCTCAGGAATTGCACTACTAATAGCATTTATAGTAAAAGCCCCACTATACGGCCTACACTTATGACTACCAAAAGCACATGTAGAAGCCCCAATTGCAGGCTCCATGCTTCTAGCAGCACTACTTCTAAAGCTCGGAGGATATGGCATTATACGGATTACTATCCTAATAAACCCCACATTAAACTCACTACAATACCCATTCCTTGCTTTATCTTTATGAGGAGCACTCATAACCAGCTCAATCTGCCTACGCCAAACTGACTTAAAAGCACTCATCGCCTACTCATCTGTCAGCCACATAGGCCTAGTTATCGCTGCAAGCCTAATCCAAACTAACTGATCCTTCTCAGGCGCAATAATCCTCATAATCTCCCACGGCCTCACCTCCTCAATACTATTCTGTCTGGCCAACACAAACTATGAACGTACCCATAGCCGAATCTTATTATTAACACGCAGCCTACAGCCACTCCTACCACTAACAGCAACCTGATGACTACTAGCCAATCTATCAAACATAGCCCTGCCACCAACAACAAATTTAATAGCTGAACTCACCATCATAATTGCCCTATTCAACTGATCAATACTTACAATCATCCTAACTGGACTCGCAACACTACTTACCGCAGCATACACCCTATTTATACTACTGACTACCCAACGAGGAATTTTACCAACCAACATCACATCTATTCAGAACTTTACCACACGTGAACACCTCCTAATAACCCTACACATCATACCTATACTCCTCTTAATCCTTAAACCAGAACTTATCTCAGGAGCCTTCCTATGCAAGTATAGTTTAAACCAAACATTAGACTGTGATTCTAAAAATAGAAGTTAAAACCTTCTTACCTGCCGAGGGGAGGTTCAACCAACAGGAACTGCTAATTCCTGTATCTGAGTCTAAAATCTCAGCCCCCTTACTTTTAAAGGATAACAGTAATCCGCTGGTCTTAGGAACCACTAATCTTGGTGCAAATCCAAGTAAAAGTAGTGGAAACCATCCTAATTATTAACACCTCTATACTTCTCACACTAGCATTAATCCTAATCCCCACACTACTAACCCTATTAACAAAAAATTACAAGAACTCCCCCAGCTCAATTACCAAAACCGTCAAAACTGCCTTTCTCACCAGCCTAATCCCCACCACACTATTCCTATACTCTGGCATAGACAGCATTATCTCCATCTGAGAATGAAAATTCATTATAAACTTTAAAATCCCAATAAACCTTAAAATTGACCAATACTCAATAATATTTTTTCCCATTGCACTATTTGTAACATGATCTATTCTACAATTCGCCTCCTGATATATAGCTACAGAACCATACATTACAAAATTCTTCTCATACTTACTAATATTCCTAACTGCAATATTAACACTAACAATCGCCAACAACCTATTTTTACTTTTCATCGGATGAGAGGGGGTAGGAATTATATCATTTCTCCTAATCGGATGATGGCAAGGCCGAGCAGAAGCCAATACAGCTGCTCTACAAGCTATCCTATATAACCGAATCGGAGATATCGGACTCATCCTAAGTATAGCCTGACTCGCATGCACCATAAACTCATGAGATATCCAACAAACCATGCCCAACCATACCCAAACCCCAACACTCCCATTACTAGGCCTCATCCTAGCCGCAACCGGAAAGTCAGCTCAATTTGGCCTACATCCATGACTACCAGCTGCCATAGAAGGCCCAACCCCAGTTTCCGCCCTACTCCACTCAAGTACTATAGTTGTAGCAGGAATCTTCCTCCTAATCCGAATACACCCTATACTCTCCAACAACCAAACCGCCCTAACCCTATGCTTATGTCTAGGAGCACTATCCACACTATTTGCCGCTACCTGTGCTCTAACACAAAACGACATCAAAAAAATTATTGCCTTCTCAACATCTAGCCAACTAGGACTAATAATAGTAACAATTGGACTAAACCTTCCACAGCTAGCCTTTCTACACATTTCAACCCACGCCTTCTTCAAAGCCATACTCTTCCTGTGCTCTGGATCAATTATCCACAACCTCAGTGGTGAACAAGACATCCGAAAAATAGGCGGCCTTCAAAAAATACTTCCAACAACCACCTCCTGCCTAACTATCGGAAACCTAGCCTTAATAGGAACTCCATTCTTAGCCGGATTCTACTCAAAAGATCTCATCATTGAAAGCCTAAACACATCACACCTTAATACCTGAGCACTACTCCTAACACTACTCGCCACAACATTCACCGCAACATATAGCCTACGAATAACTATTTTAGTACAAACAGGATTCCCCCGCATCCCATCAACTACCCCAATAAACGAAAACGACCCAGCAATTATTAACCCAATCACTCGACTTGCACTAGGCAGCATCCTAGCTGGCCTACTTATCACAACTTACTTCCCACCTACGAGCACCCCTCCAATAACCATACCTACATACATAAAAATTGCCGCTATACTTCTAACGATCCTAGGAACCATTCTAGCCCTCGAACTATCAAACATAACTCACGCCCTATCAAAGCCCAAACAAAACATGGCAATAAACTTCTCATCTACATTAGGCTACTTCAACCCATTACTCCACCGCCTAACCTCTACAAACCTCCTAAACACAGGACAAAAACTATCCTCCCACCTAGCCGACCTATCCTGGTACAAAAAAATAGGCCCAGAAGGACTTGCCACCCTACAAGTCATAACAACCAAAACCTCAACCAACCTACACACAGGCCTCATCAAAGCCTATTTAAGCTCATTTGCCCTATCAATCCTAATCCTCTTACTAATATACAGAACCAACACCCTAATGGCCCCAAACATACGAAAACATCACCCCCTACTAAAAATAATTAACAACTCCCTAATTGACCTCCCAACACCCTCAAATATCTCCGCCTGATGAAATTTCGGCTCTCTTCTAGGTATCTGCCTAGCAACCCAAATCCTTACAGGATTAATGCTAGCCATACACTATACCGCAGACACAACCCTAGCATTCTCCTCCGTAGCCCACATGTGCCGAGACGTCCAATATGGTTGACTACTCCGCAACCTACATGCAAATGGAGCATCAGCATTTTTCATCTGCATTTACCTTCACATCGGACGAGGCTTCTACTACGGCTCCTATCTATTCAAGGAAACCTGAAACACAGGAGTTATCCTCCTCTTAACCTTAATAGCAACCGCCTTCGTAGGATATGTTCTCCCATGGGGACAAATATCGTTTTGAGGCGCAACCGTCATCACTAACCTATTCTCAGCCATCCCATACATCGGACAGACCCTAGTAGAATGAGCTTGAGGAGGCTTCTCAGTAGACAACCCGACACTAACCCGATTTTTTGCCCTACATTTTATTCTTCCATTCATAATTGCAGGTCTCACACTAATCCACCTCACCTTCCTCCACGAAACTGGTTCAAACAACCCACTAGGACTAGCATCAGATTCAGACAAAATCCCATTCCACCCCTACTTCTCCCTAAAAGATATCCTGGGATTCATCACAATACTACTCTTCCTGACAACCCTAGCCCTCTTCTCACCAACACTACTAAGCGACCCAGAAAACTTTACCCCCGCAAACCCACTCATCACACCCCCTCATATTAAACCAGAATGATACTTCCTATTTGCATACGCTATCCTACGCTCAATCCCAAACAAACTTGGAGGAGTCCTTGCACTCGCTGCATCTGTCCTAGTACTATTTCTAGCCCCACTCCTACATAAATCTAAACAACGCACAATAACATTTCGCCCTCTATCCCAAGTATTATTCTGAATTTTAGTCACCAATCTAATCATCCTAACATGAGTAGGCAGCCAACCAGTAGAACACCCATTCATTATCATCGGCCAACTAGCATCCCTCACCTACTTCTCTATTATTCTAATCCTCTTTCCAATCACTGCCACCCTAGAAAACAAGTTACTGAACTACTAAAATACTCTAATAGTTTATCAAAAACATTGGTCTTGTAAGCCAAAGAATGAAGATCCCACCTCTTCTTAGAGTTTTTCTTCCTCCGGGCCCCCCCCCTCCCCCCCCGGAGGATTTTTTGCCGGGATCTATGTACTCTAGCATACTATTCTCGTACCACATTATACATTATATCCATGTCCTAAATACATTAATATACACCTGGACACAAATCGCATTTTTCACATCCTACTTTCAAGCGCTATCCGCGTGTAACTTATTAACGGAATTTACACTCTGCCCGTACTAAAACCATGACATGCCATTCTATACATTAACGGACTTTCCCTGGACACGAGGCCTCCCGGAGGGAATGACCTTAATGGTAGCAGGACTATTCCGACGAAACTTTGTTCCGGTACAGCTTTCTAAAGTACCCGATGGATTTATTGATCGTTCACAGCACGAGAAATCCGCAACGCCTTGCACGAAGTACCTCCTCATACTAGCTTCAAGCCCATTCTTTCCACCATACACCACTGACACTACTTGCTCTTTTGCGCCTCGGGTTCCTATTTCAGGGTCATCAATTGGTAGTTGGATATATATTGGTTTTCACAGATGCAACCGAGCTCTGTCAGGGGCACTTTGCCTCGTAATCCCGACATCTTTCTGCCTTTTGTCTACTGGTTCCCTCTCTTCCCTTCGGGAGCCTTCACAGGTTGCCCATGGTAGTTAGAGCAGGAGCTTACAATCTATTTACCTGGGCTACAATGGTCCACGGGCCTTTTTATCACTTTCAGAGAATCACTCAATGAGACGGTCGACGTATCCGGGGAATCATCTCAACACTGATGCACTTTAGATAGCCCTCACATACTTGATCCGACTAGCTTAACTCCCGTGTGGCAGGATAATGCATGCATAGGGTATATGATTTTTCGATTTTCGCCCCCCCGGGCGATTTTAACAACACTAGGAATTTCCGACTAAACCATAATTTTCCACCCATCACAATTTTTATCATCACATTTCACATTTTCCCACTCTAGACAAACTACATTAATAAACAAATTCGTTACTTAACAAAAATTTTTTTACATCATACATCACAAAACATCATCAAACAATCCAGTAAAAATTCATTAAATAAACAAACACTTACATTTGTCACCATCACAAACATAATACATCAAAACATACCTCAGAAAAAAAGGAATTAAACCTTTATCACCAACTCCCAAAGCTGGTATTCTAAATTAAACTATTTTCTGATAACCCCACTAAACTGCCCGAATAGCCCCACGCGACAACCCCCGCACAACCTCCAAAACTACGAACAACGTCAACAACAAACCTCACCCCGCCACCAAGAACATCCCAAACCCCAAAGAATAAAACATTGCCACACCACTAAAATCCAACCGCACCAAAAACATACCTCCATTATCAACAGTAACTAACCCAACCTTTCAACACTCAACCACACCTCCTACAACCACACCAACAACAACAACCAAAAATAACCCAACCCCATACCCCACTACTCCCCAATCCCCCCAAGCCTCTGGAAACGGCTCCGCTGCCAAAGAAACAGAGTATACAAACACCACTAACATTCCCCCTAAATACACCATAAAAAGCACTAAAGACACAAACGAAACTCCCAAACTCAACAACCACCCACATCCTATCACAGATGCCAACACCAAACCAACCACCCCATAATATGGCGAAGGATTAGACGCAACCGCCAACCCACCCAACACAAAACCTACACCCAAGAAAAAAACAAAATAAGTCATAATAATTCCTGCTTGGCCTCTCTCCAAGATCTATGGCCTGAAAAACCATCGTTGTAAACTTCAACTACAAGAACACCCTACAAACAAACCATACATCATCATTATATTGTAAACATCATCTTTTATTACTTATCTTATACACATTTTTTCACTTTTTACACTCCACCGCCGCTGGAGTTACATTAAAATAATTCCACCACTTTGTACACCACATCACTTATTATTTACATATTTATTATATATATTTTTACCAAATATTAAAAAACCCACCTACAACAAAACAAACAACAAACAACAAACAACAAACAACAAACAACAAACAACACAAGCCCCTTTCACGTCCTCGTAGCTTAAATAAAAGCATAGCACTGAAGATGCTAAGATGGTTAGCCCTACCTCCCCGAGGACAAAAGACTTAGTCCTAACCTTACCGTTAGTTCTTGCTAGATATATACATGCAAGTATCCGCATTCCAGTGTAAATGCCCTTAGCCTTCTTGTCAAGATAAAAGGAGCAGGTATCAGGCACACCCCATATCAAAGTAGCCCAAGACGCCTTGCTTAGCCACACCCCCACGGGCATTCAGCAGTAATTAACATTAAGCAATAAGTGTAAGCTTGACTTAGTTATAGCAACCAGAGTTGGTAAATCTTGTGCCAGCCACCGCGGTCATACAAGAGACTCAAATTAACGGTAATACGGCGTAAAGAGTGGTACATGCAGTATCTTGACATTTAAGATCAAAATGTAACCAAGCTGTCATAAGCTCAGATTACAACTAAAGCCGCCCTAAAAGAGATCTTAAATCCTTAGACAAACTAGATCCACGAAAGCCAGGACCCAAACTGGGATTAGATACCCCACTATGCCTGGCCCTAAATCTTGATATCTTCCCATATACAAAGATATCCGCCTGAGAATTACGAGCACAAACGCTTAAAACTCTAAGGACTTGGCGGTGTCCCAAACCCACCTAGAGGAGCCTGTTCTATAATCGATAACCCACGATTTACCCAACCGACTCTAGCCCTAAGCCAGCCTACATACCGCCGTCGCCAGCTCACCTTTTTGAAAGAACAACAGTGGGCACAATAACCATACTTCGCTAACAAGACAGGTCAAGGTATAGCTTATGAGTCGGGAGCAATGGGCTACATTTCCTAACACTAGGAAACACGGAAGGGAGTGTGAAACCATTCCCGGAAGGCGGATTTAGCAGTAAATAGGGACAATGAGAGCCCCATTTAAATTGGCCCTGGGACACGTACATACCGCCCGTCACCCTCGTCACAACCACATTCCCTTAATAAATTAATACTACATTACTAGGTAAAGATGAGGTAAGTCGTAACAAGGTAAGTGTACCGGAAGGTGTACTTAGCATACCAAGGCGTAGCTACAACACCAAAGCATTCAGCTTACACCTGAAAGATATCTGCCATCACCCAGATCGCCTTGAAGCCAAACTCTAGCCCAACCCTTCATATCTAATTAACCAAAAAACTAACTTCATCACTTAACTAAAACATTCAATAAACCTAGTATAGGCGATAGAAAAGGACATCATCCGGAGCGATAGAGCCCCTGTACCGCAAGGGAAAGATGAAATAATAATGAAAACCTAAGCATATAATAGCAAAGACAAAATCTTGTACCTTTTGCATCATGATTTAGCCAGAACCACCAAGCAAAACGGATTTAAGCTTGCCCCCCCGAAACCCAAGCGAGCTACTCACGAGCAGCTATACATGAGCGAACCCGTCTCTGTCGCAAAAGAGTGGGATGACTCGTTAGTAGAGGTGAAAAGCCAACCGAGCTGGGTGATAGCTGGTTGCCTGTGAAACGAATTTAAGTTCTCTCTAGACCTCCCTCTAAGGAAACCTAACCAAACCCCCATGTAGAAGGTCAAGAGTAATTTAAAGGGGGTACAGCCCCTTTAAAAAAGAAAACAATCTCCCCTAGCGGATAAACACCACACCCACATCCTTACTGTAGGCCTTTAAGCAGCCATCATTAAAGAATGCGTCAAAGCTCGCCTCTTAAAAATACTAAAACAACATGACTCCCTTACCACTAACAGGCTAACCTATCCCTATAGAAGAACTTATGCTAAAATAAGTAACTTGGAACATTTCCCTCCCTAGCGCAAGCTTACATCATTTAATTATTAACAGACCATAATTAATACCTCAATTCTAACAAGACAAAATATTAAACATACTGTTAACCCAACCCAGGTGCGCATATTAGAAAGATTAAAATCTACAAAAGGAACTCGGCAAACCCAAGACCCGACTGTTTACCAAAAACATAGCCTTTAGCCAACCAAGTATTAAAGGTGATGCCTGCCCAGTGACAGAACGTTTAACGGCCGCGGTATCCTAACCGTGCGAAGGTAGCGCAATCAATTGTCTCATAAATCGGGACTTGTATGAATGGCTAAACGAGGTCTTAACTGTCTCCTGTAGATAATCAGTGAAATTGATCTTCCTGTGCAAAAGCAGGAATGAACCCATAAGACGAGAAGACCCTGTGGAACTTAAAAATCAATGGCCATCACCAACACTAACCAAGCCTACTAGGCCTACAACTTACTAGACAATGGCTCATATTTTTTGGTTGGGGCGACCTTGGAGAAAAACAAATCCTCCAAAAATAAGACCACAACTCTTAACTAAGAGTGACATCTCAATGTGCTAATAGTAATCAGACCCAGTACAACTGAGTAATGAACCAAGCTACCCCAGGGATAACAGCGCAATCTCCTTCAAGAGCCCATATCGACAAGGAGGTTTACGACCTCGATGTTGGATCAGGACATCCTAATGGTGCAGCCGCTATTAAGGGTTCGTTTGTTCAACGATTAACAGTCCTACGTGATCTGAGTTCAGACCGGAGCAATCCAGGTCGGTTTCTATCTATGACTAGGCCTTCCCTAGTACGAAAGGACCGGGAAAGCAGGGCCAATATTACCCAACACGCCCTCCCTCAAGTAGTGAACTCAACTAAACTACTATAATGGATATTAACATATAACCAATGCCCTAGAAAAGGGCCGCTAGCGTGGCAGAGCTTGGTAAATGCAAAAGGCTTAAGCCCTTTACCCAGAGGTTCAAGTCCTCTCCCTAGCTTTCATCAACTATGTCAAAACCCTCTACCCTTACCCTCCTCTTTATATCACTGTCCTATGCTATCCCAATTTTACTTGCTGTAGCCTTCCTAACCCTAGTAGAACGAAAAATCCTAAGCTACATACAATCCCGAAAAGGCCCAAACGTTGTAGGCCCATTTGGTTTACTACAACCTGTAGCAGATGGTGTAAAACTATTTATTAAAGAACCAATCCGACCATCTACTTCATCTCCATTCTTATTTATCGTAACCCCAATACTAGCACTACTATTGGCAATCACAATCTGAATCCCCCTCCCACTTCCATTTTCCCTAGCCGACTTGAACCTAGGACTACTATTCCTGTTAGCCATATCAAGCCTAGCCGTATACTCAATCCTATGATCTGGATGAGCCTCCAACTCAAAATATGCCCTAATCGGAGCCCTACGTGCAGTAGCACAAACAATTTCATATGAAGTTACACTAGCTATCATCCTGCTCTCCGTAATTATATTAAGCGGAAACTACTCCCTAAATACCCTCATTACCACCCAAGAACCACTTTACCTTATCTTCTCTTCCTGACCCCTTGCAATGATATGGTATATTTCAACCCTAGCCGAAACAAACCGTGCCCCATTCGACCTCACAGAAGGAGAGTCAGAACTAGTCTCCGGATTTAATGTCGAATACGCTGCAGGTCCTTTCGCTCTTTTCTTCCTAGCCGAATACGCAAACATTATACTAATAAACACACTAACCACCATTCTATTCCTCAACCCAAGTTCACTAAACCCACCCCTAGAGCTATTCCCTATTATTATAGCTACAAAAATCCTACTACTGTCCTCTGGTTTTCTATGAGTTCGCGCCTCATATCCTCGATTCCGCTACGACCAGCTCATACACCTCCTATGAAAAAATTTCTTACCACTAACACTAGCCCTATGCTTATGACACACCAGCATACCAATCTGTTATGCAGGATTACCCCCATACTCAAGACATGCCCAAGGAAATGTGCCTGAACAAAAGGATCACTATGATAAAGTGAATATAGAGGTACACTAACCCTCTCATTTCCTATCTGAACACCTTAGAAAAGTAGGACTCGAACCTACACAAAAGAGATCAAAGCTCTTCATACTTCCTCTATATTATTTCCTAGTAGAGTCAGCTAACAAAGCTATCGGGCCCATACCCCGAAAATGATGGTTTAACTCCCTCCCCTACTAATGAGCCCATATGCAAAACTAATCTTCACACTAAGTCTTATACTAGGCACAGCCATTACAATCTCAAGCAACCACTGAATTATGGCCTGAACAGGCCTAGAAATCAATACCCTAGCAATTATCCCATTAATCGCCAAATCCCATCACCCACGCGCAATTGAAGCTACAATTAAGTACTTCCTAGTCCAAGCTACTGCATCAGCACTAATCCTATTTACAAGCATTATCAATGCCTACTCAAACGGCCAGTGAGACCTCACTCAACTAAACCACCCAACAGCCTGCATTCTACTTACAACTGCAATCGCAATAAAACTTGGACTAGTACCATTTCACTTTTGATTTCCAGAAGTCATCCAAGGATCATCTATAACCACAGCACTTTTATTATCTACAATCATAAAACTGCCACCACTCACTATTTTATTTATAGTATCCCCATCCCTCCACCCAACACTACTAACCTTCATAGCCATTGCCTCTGCAGCCTTAGGGGGCTGAATAGGCCTAAACCAAACACAAACCCGAAAAATCCTAGCTTTCTCATCTATTTCCCACCTAGGCTGAATAACCATTATTCTAATCTACAGCCCTAAACTCACCATAATCAACTTCTATGTATATTCCTTACTAACCATCCCTATTTTCCTTATCCTTAATACAACTAAGTCCATAAAACTATCCACAATAATAATTTCTTGAACAAAAGCCCCAATCCTGATAGCTACCATAATATTAACCATACTATCCCTTGCAGGACTTCCCCCATTAACAGGATTCCTACCAAAATGATTTATCATCCATAATCTTACAAAACAAGAAATAACAACAACAGCAACAATCATCGCCCTCCTCTCCTTATTAAGCTTATTCTTCTATCTGCGCCTCACATATTACTCAACAATCACACTCCCACCAAACTCTGCCAATCATATAAAACAATGACACACCAATAAGACATCTAATATCCTAATTGCTATCACCACCTCCCTATCCCTCACACTCCTACCTCTATCCCCAATAATTTTAACCATTAACTAGAAACTTAGGATAAACTACAAACCGAAGGCCTTCAAAGCCTTAAACAAGAGCTAAAACCTCTTAGTTTCTGATAAGACCCGCAGGATATTAACCTACACCTTCTGAATGCAACTCAGATACTCTAATTAAGTTAGGGCCTTATACTAGACAGGCGGGCTTCGATCCCACAACATCCTAGTTAACAGCTAGACGCCTAAACCAACAGGCCTCTGTCTACACCCTAAGACTCCGGCACGTCTACAACGTACATCGATGAGCTTGCAACTCAACATGAACTTCACTACAGAGCCGATAAGAAGAGGAATTGAACCTCTGTAAAAAGGTCTACAGCCTAACGCCTCAACACTCAGCCATCTTACCTGTGACCACCACTACCCGATGATTATTCTCAACCAACCACAAAGATATCGGCACCCTATACCTAATCTTCGGTGCCTGAGCAGGTATAATCGGAACCGCCCTAAGCCTGCTTATCCGTGCAGAACTAGGACAGCCCGGAACCTTACTAGGTGACGATCAAATTTACAATGTAATTGTCACCGCACATGCCTTTGTAATAATCTTCTTTATAGTTATGCCAATTATAATCGGAGGCTTTGGAAACTGACTAGTACCCCTCATAATTGGCGCACCCGACATAGCATTCCCCCGCATAAACAATATAAGCTTTTGACTCCTACCACCATCCTTCCTACTTTTACTTGCCTCATCCACAGTAGAAGCAGGAGCAGGAACAGGATGAACAGTATACCCCCCCTTAGCCGGAAACCTTGCCCACGCTGGTGCATCCGTAGATCTGGCCATCTTCTCCCTACACTTAGCAGGAGTGTCATCAATTCTAGGAGCTATCAATTTCATCACAACCGCCATCAACATAAAACCTCCAGCCCTCTCACAATACCAAACCCCATTATTCGTATGATCTGTACTCATTACTGCCGTTCTCCTACTCCTATCACTTCCCGTACTTGCTGCTGGAATCACAATACTATTAACAGATCGAAACCTAAACACTACATTCTTCGACCCCGCTGGCGGAGGAGACCCAGTTCTATACCAACACCTGTTTTGATTCTTTGGACACCCAGAAGTCTACATCCTGATCCTACCCGGCTTCGGAATTATCTCACACGTAGTAGCATACTATGCAGGCAAAAAAGAACCCTTCGGCTACATAGGAATAGTTTGGGCCATATTATCAATCGGATTCCTAGGTTTTATTGTATGAGCGCATCACATATTTACAGTAGGAATAGATGTAGATACCCGAGCATACTTTACATCAGCCACTATAATCATCGCAATCCCAACCGGTATTAAAGTATTCAGCTGACTAGCTACACTGCACGGCGGCACCATCAAATGAGACCCCCCCATGCTATGAGCCATAGGCTTCATTTTCTTATTCACCATTGGAGGCCTAACTGGAATCATCCTAGCAAACTCATCCCTAGACATTGCTCTACACGACACTTACTACGTAGTTGCCCATTTCCACTATGTATTATCAATAGGAGCAGTATTTGCTATCCTAGCAGGTTTCACCCACTGATTTCCATTATTCACCGGATATACCCTCCACCCTACATGAGCTAAAGCACACTTCGGAGTAATATTCACTGGCGTTAACCTAACATTCTTCCCACAACACTTCCTAGGCCTAGCAGGCATGCCACGCCGTTACTCCGACTATCCAGACGCATATACCCTATGAAACACCATGTCATCTATTGGCTCTCTCATCTCATTAACAGCTGTAATTATGCTAATATTTATCATCTGAGAAGCCTTCGCATCAAAACGAAAAGTAATCCAACCAGAACTCCCTACCACTAATATTGAATGAATCCACGGCTGCCCTCCACCACACCATACCTTTGAAGAACCAGCCTTTGTCCAAGTACAAGAAAGGAAGGAATCGAACCCTCATATGCTGGTTTCAAGCCAACCGCATCAAACCACTCATGCTTCTTTCTTATGAGATATTAGTAAAACTATTACATAGCCTCGTCAAGACTAAATTGTAGATGAAACCTCTACATATCTCAAATGGCTAACCCATCTCAATTCGGATTTCAAGACGCCTCCTCCCCAATCATAGAAGAACTTGTCGAATTCCACGACCATGCCCTAATAGTAGCCCTAGCAATCTGCACTCTCGTCCTCTACTTATTAACACTTATACTATTAGAAAAACTTTCCTCAAACACTGTAGATGCACAAGAAATTGAACTCATCTGGACAATCCTACCAGCAATCGTCCTTATCCTACTAGCCCTACCATCTTTACAAATTTTATATATAATAGACGAAGTGGATGAACCAGACTTAACCCTAAAAGCCATTGGCCACCAATGATATTGATCCTACGAATACACAGACTTTAAAGACCTAACATTCGACTCATACATAATCCCCACAACAGACCTTTTACCAGGACACTTCCGACTACTAGAAGTAGACCATCGAGTTGTAATTCCAACAGAATCCCACGTGCGTGTCATCATCACCGCAGGGGATGTCCTACACTCCTGAGCAGTTCCCACCCTAGGAGTTAAAACAGACGCAATCCCAGGACGACTAAACCAAACATCATTTATCACTACCCGGCCCGGAATCTTCTACGGCCAATGCTCCGAAATTTGTGGCGCAAACCACAGCTACATACCCATCGTAGTAGAATCCACTCCACTCACCCACTTCGAAAACTGATCCTCACTCCTTTCATCCTAATCATTAAGAAGCTATGCAAACAGCACTAGCCTTTTAAGCTAGAGACAGAGGAACACATACCCCTCCTTAATGACATGCCACAACTAAATCCAAACCCATGATTATCCATTATATTATTAACATGACTTACTTTCACACTAACTATTCAACCAAAACTTTTATCCTTCACCCAAACTAACCCCCCAATCAACAAACCAACCATACTTAATAAAACCACCTCATGAGCCTGACCATGACTTTAAGCTTCTTCGACCAATTTATAAGCCCATCCCTCCTAGGAATCCCACTAATCCTTATCTCAATATTATTCCCTGTGCTACTTATCCCAGCCCAAGGTAACCGATGAATTACAAACCGACTCTCTACCCTCCAATCCTGAGTTATCCACTTAATCACAAAACAACTAATAATTCCCCTAGACAAAAAAGGACACAAATGAGCCCTAATTTTAACCTCCCTTATACTATTACTACTTACAATTAACCTACTAGGCCTACTCCCATATACATTCACCCCCACCACCCAACTATCAATAAACATAGCCCTCGCCCTTCCTTTATGACTAGCTACCCTACTCACAGGCCTACGAAACCAACCCTCAATCTCCTTAGGCCACCTTCTCCCAGAAGGAACACCCACCCCCCTAATCCCCGCCCTAATTATAATCGAAACCATCAGTCTCCTTATTCGCCCCCTAGCCTTAGGAGTCCGACTCACAGCAAACCTCACCGCCGGCCATTTACTCATTCAACTCATCTCAACAGCAGCTGTAGTCCTTCTCCCCATTCTTCCAGCAGTATCTATACTGACTACTACCATCCTACTCCTCCTAACAATCCTAGAAATTGCAGTAGCCATAATTCAAGCTTACGTCTTTGTCCTCCTACTAACCTTATACTTACAAGAAAACATCTAATGGCCCACCAAGCACACTCATATCACATAGTAGACCCTAGCCCATGGCCCATCTCCGGAGCAGCAGCTGCTCTACTAACAACATCAGGCCTTGTCATATGATTTCACCAAAACTCCATACAACTTCTCAGCCTAGGATTATTCTCCATAATTCTTGTTATAATCCAATGATGACGAGATATTATTCGTGAGAGTACCTTCCAAGGACATCACACTCTCCCGGTCCAAAAAGGACTACGATACGGAATAATCCTATTCATTACATCCGAAGCATTCTTCTTTCTTGGATTCTTCTGAGCCTTTTTCCACTCTAGCTTAGTACCAACGCCAGAACTAGGCGGCCAATGACCCCCAGCAGGAATCAAACCACTAAACCCCATAGAAGTGCCCTTACTAAATACAGCCATTCTACTGGCTTCAGGAGTAACCGTAACATGAGCACACCATAGCATTACAGAAGGCAACCGAAAACAAGCAATCCATGCATTAACCCTAACAATCCTCCTAGGGTTCTACTTCACAGCCCTCCAAGGAATAGAATATTATGAAGCACCATTCTCAATCGCCGACGGAGTTTACGGTTCAACCTTTTTTGTCGCCACCGGATTTCACGGCCTCCACGTACTCATCGGATCATCTTTCCTCACTATCTGCCTACTACGACTAATCATATTCCACTTTACACCAAATCACCACTTCGGATTTGAAGCCGCTGCCTGATACTGACACTTCGTAGACGTCATCTGATTATTCCTCTACATAACAATCTACTGATGAGGATCCTGCTCTTCTAGTATAATTATTATAATTGACTTCCAATCTATAGAATCTGGTTCAACCCCAGAGAAGAGCAATTAACATAATCACATTTATATTCACCCTCTCCCTAACCCTAAGCATTATTTTAACCACACTAAACTTCTGAATTACTCAAATTAATCCAGATTCAGAAAAATTATCCCCATACGAATGTGGTTTTGACCCTCTTGGCTCCGCACGTCTCCCCTTCTCTATCCGATTCTTTCTAGTAGCAATTCTATTCCTACTATTCGACCTAGAAATCGCACTACTACTACCCCTACCATGAGCCACCCAGCTCCAATCCCCTATCACTACCATAACCTGAACATCCACTATTATCCTATTACTCACCCTAGGACTTATTTATGAATGAACACAAGGTGGCCTAGAATGAGCAGAATAAACAAAAAAAGAAAGTTAGTCTAAACACGACAGTTGATTTCGGCTCAACAGATCATAGCTAAGCCCTATGACTTTCTTAATGTCACTCATACACTTAAGTTTCTACTCTACCTTCACCCTGAGCAGCCTAGGACTCGCTTTCCACCGCACTCACCTAATCTCAGCCCTACTATGCCTAGAAAGCATGATACTCTCCATATACGTGGCCCTAACTGTCTGACCAGTCGAAAACCAAACACCCTCTCACACTCTAATGCCAATCCTAATATTAGCATTTTCGGCTTGCGAAGCAGGTACAGGCCTGGCAATATTAGTAGCATCCACACGAACTCATGGCTCAGATCACCTCCATAACCTAAATCTCCTACAATGCTAAAAATTATCCTACCAACAATTATACTTCTCCCAACAGCCCTACTCTCCACCCAAAAAGCCCTATGAACTAACATCACCCTACACAGCCTAATAATCGCCACCATCAGCCTACACTGACTATCCCCCACATATTTCCCACACAAAACTCTAACCCAATGAACAGGTATTGACCAAATCTCATCCCCCCTCCTTACCCTATCATGCTGATTGCTTCCCCTAATAATTATAGCAAGCCAAAACCATCTACACCACGAACCCTTAACACGCAAACGAATCTTTGCAGCCACCCTAATCATAATTCAACCATTTATTATTCTAGCCTTCTCAACCACAGAACTTATAATATTTTATATTACATTTGAAGCAACCCTCATTCCAACCCTAATCCTCATTACCCGATGGGGCAACCAACCCGAACGCCTAAGTGCTGGCATCTACCTCCTATTTTATACCCTAATTAGCTCCCTCCCACTATTAGTAACAATCCTACACCTTCACACACAAACAGGGACTCTTCACTTAACAATACTAAACTTAACCAACCTCTCACTCCCAAAATCATGAACCACTATCCTCTCAGGAATTGCACTACTAATAGCATTTATAGTAAAAGCCCCACTATACGGCCTACACTTATGACTACCAAAAGCACATGTAGAAGCCCCAATTGCAGGCTCCATGCTTCTAGCAGCACTACTTCTAAAGCTCGGAGGATATGGCATTATACGGATTACTATCCTAATAAACCCCACATTAAACTCACTACAATACCCATTCCTTGCTTTATCTTTATGAGGAGCACTCATAACCAGCTCAATCTGCCTACGCCAAACTGACTTAAAAGCACTCATCGCCTACTCATCTGTCAGCCACATAGGCCTAGTTATCGCTGCAAGCCTAATCCAAACTAACTGATCCTTCTCAGGCGCAATAATCCTCATAATCTCCCACGGCCTCACCTCCTCAATACTATTCTGTCTGGCCAACACAAACTATGAACGTACCCATAGCCGAATCTTATTATTAACACGCAGCCTACAGCCACTCCTACCACTAACAGCAACCTGATGACTACTAGCCAATCTATCAAACATAGCCCTGCCACCAACAACAAATTTAATAGCTGAACTCACCATCATAATTGCCCTATTCAACTGATCAATACTTACAATCATCCTAACTGGACTCGCAACACTACTTACCGCAGCATACACCCTATTTATACTACTGACTACCCAACGAGGAATTTTACCAACCAACATCACATCTATTCAGAACTTTACCACACGTGAACACCTCCTAATAACCCTACACATCATACCTATACTCCTCTTAATCCTTAAACCAGAACTTATCTCAGGAGCCTTCCTATGCAAGTATAGTTTAAACCAAACATTAGACTGTGATTCTAAAAATAGAAGTTAAAACCTTCTTACCTGCCGAGGGGAGGTTCAACCAACAGGAACTGCTAATTCCTGTATCTGAGTCTAAAATCTCAGCCCCCTTACTTTTAAAGGATAACAGTAATCCGCTGGTCTTAGGAACCACTAATCTTGGTGCAAATCCAAGTAAAAGTAGTGGAAACCATCCTAATTATTAACACCTCTATACTTCTCACACTAGCATTAATCCTAATCCCCACACTACTAACCCTATTAACAAAAAATTACAAGAACTCCCCCAGCTCAATTACCAAAACCGTCAAAACTGCCTTTCTCACCAGCCTAATCCCCACCACACTATTCCTATACTCTGGCATAGACAGCATTATCTCCATCTGAGAATGAAAATTCATTATAAACTTTAAAATCCCAATAAACCTTAAAATTGACCAATACTCAATAATATTTTTTCCCATTGCACTATTTGTAACATGATCTATTCTACAATTCGCCTCCTGATATATAGCTACAGAACCATACATTACAAAATTCTTCTCATACTTACTAATATTCCTAACTGCAATATTAACACTAACAATCGCCAACAACCTATTTTTACTTTTCATCGGATGAGAGGGGGTAGGAATTATATCATTTCTCCTAATCGGATGATGGCAAGGCCGAGCAGAAGCCAATACAGCTGCTCTACAAGCTATCCTATATAACCGAATCGGAGATATCGGACTCATCCTAAGTATAGCCTGACTCGCATGCACCATAAACTCATGAGATATCCAACAAACCATGCCCAACCATACCCAAACCCCAACACTCCCATTACTAGGCCTCATCCTAGCCGCAACCGGAAAGTCAGCTCAATTTGGCCTACATCCATGACTACCAGCTGCCATAGAAGGCCCAACCCCAGTTTCCGCCCTACTCCACTCAAGTACTATAGTTGTAGCAGGAATCTTCCTCCTAATCCGAATACACCCTATACTCTCCAACAACCAAACCGCCCTAACCCTATGCTTATGTCTAGGAGCACTATCCACACTATTTGCCGCTACCTGTGCTCTAACACAAAACGACATCAAAAAAATTATTGCCTTCTCAACATCTAGCCAACTAGGACTAATAATAGTAACAATTGGACTAAACCTTCCACAGCTAGCCTTTCTACACATTTCAACCCACGCCTTCTTCAAAGCCATACTCTTCCTGTGCTCTGGATCAATTATCCACAACCTCAGTGGTGAACAAGACATCCGAAAAATAGGCGGCCTTCAAAAAATACTTCCAACAACCACCTCCTGCCTAACTATCGGAAACCTAGCCTTAATAGGAACTCCATTCTTAGCCGGATTCTACTCAAAAGATCTCATCATTGAAAGCCTAAACACATCACACCTTAATACCTGAGCACTACTCCTAACACTACTCGCCACAACATTCACCGCAACATATAGCCTACGAATAACTATTTTAGTACAAACAGGATTCCCCCGCATCCCATCAACTACCCCAATAAACGAAAACGACCCAGCAATTATTAACCCAATCACTCGACTTGCACTAGGCAGCATCCTAGCTGGCCTACTTATCACAACTTACTTCCCACCTACGAGCACCCCTCCAATAACCATACCTACATACATAAAAATTGCCGCTATACTTCTAACGATCCTAGGAACCATTCTAGCCCTCGAACTATCAAACATAACTCACGCCCTATCAAAGCCCAAACAAAACATGGCAATAAACTTCTCATCTACATTAGGCTACTTCAACCCATTACTCCACCGCCTAACCTCTACAAACCTCCTAAACACAGGACAAAAACTATCCTCCCACCTAGCCGACCTATCCTGGTACAAAAAAATAGGCCCAGAAGGACTTGCCACCCTACAAGTCATAACAACCAAAACCTCAACCAACCTACACACAGGCCTCATCAAAGCCTATTTAAGCTCATTTGCCCTATCAATCCTAATCCTCTTACTAATATACAGAACCAACACCCTAATGGCCCCAAACATACGAAAACATCACCCCCTACTAAAAATAATTAACAACTCCCTAATTGACCTCCCAACACCCTCAAATATCTCCGCCTGATGAAATTTCGGCTCTCTTCTAGGTATCTGCCTAGCAACCCAAATCCTTACAGGATTAATGCTAGCCATACACTATACCGCAGACACAACCCTAGCATTCTCCTCCGTAGCCCACATGTGCCGAGACGTCCAATATGGTTGACTACTCCGCAACCTACATGCAAATGGAGCATCAGCATTTTTCATCTGCATTTACCTTCACATCGGACGAGGCTTCTACTACGGCTCCTATCTATTCAAGGAAACCTGAAACACAGGAGTTATCCTCCTCTTAACCTTAATAGCAACCGCCTTCGTAGGATATGTTCTCCCATGGGGACAAATATCGTTTTGAGGCGCAACCGTCATCACTAACCTATTCTCAGCCATCCCATACATCGGACAGACCCTAGTAGAATGAGCTTGAGGAGGCTTCTCAGTAGACAACCCGACACTAACCCGATTTTTTGCCCTACATTTTATTCTTCCATTCATAATTGCAGGTCTCACACTAATCCACCTCACCTTCCTCCACGAAACTGGTTCAAACAACCCACTAGGACTAGCATCAGATTCAGACAAAATCCCATTCCACCCCTACTTCTCCCTAAAAGATATCCTGGGATTCATCACAATACTACTCTTCCTGACAACCCTAGCCCTCTTCTCACCAACACTACTAAGCGACCCAGAAAACTTTACCCCCGCAAACCCACTCATCACACC